>CAJPVJ010001782.1:0-15066 GCA_905397405.1 Oppiella nova | reverse complement strand
GAGTTAATCTGATCGACCCTATAACTCATTTAATTTTTTTTAAAACCTATATATCAATTATTCAGCGGTATTTGTCGATGATGAGGACAAGTCTACGGGCATTATAACTGGTCGTCGTGGGATAAGTTACTTAAAATAATTAATAGTTATTAACGGAAAATATGTATCGTTTTGCATAAAAGACTATTTTGTTTTGTTTTAGTAGAATATCAAAATTAAATTGTTTATAAAATTCTGTATAGATTCAAATATCAAAGGATAATAGAGTTAATCTGATCGACCCTATAACTCATTTAATTTTTTTTAAAACCTATATATCAATTATTCAGCGGTATTTGTCGATGATGAGGACAAGTCTACGGGCATTATAACTGGTCGTCGTGGGATAAGTCTCGGAAGTTCTAGGATTAATATTGGTTTTGGCATCAATTCTACATTAAAAGTTTTTGGTGGTCTTCCGGGTCCACGTCTAAACATCATTCGCGCTGTTGGAGATGGCTGGATAACACTAACACTGTCCATTACTGTTTATATTATCATTTATATCATTTGGTCTGTCAATCATCACCTCGTTGTATTGTAGTCGTAGTAAAATTATTACTATTATCATTAACATGTTTTGGAGTGTTTGTTGTGGTTTTAGTAGCATTACTTGTTTGTTGTATGAGATTTGAATTAATTAGAGTTTTGTTTACATTAGAAGAGGTAATATTTTGTGTTGGCATAGATATAAGTATTTTATTATGTTGGATAGGACACGTAGTTTTCTCGACTTTTAATAGAAGTCTATCAAGTGCTAATTCTCTAATTTGTCTAATATTGTTTATAATATAAGGGAGTCTTTGCAAACCTTCATAATTAACACATGCACGACATACATATTCTTTAGACTGAATTATTAAACCATACATAGGTTTAGGCGAATCACATAAATAGCATAACTTCCGTTCATCGACAGCACAAGGTCTATGAGTTCCGGCTATCCTGGATGGTAAGGATACAAAACTATTGAGTTCTGCACCTCTTTGGTAACTCACAGGCTTCGAGGTCAATGATTGGATTAATACATATAGTTAAAATTTATTTTGTTGTATTAATATTATTGGTATGGTTTAATATAATGATAAAAGAATATTTTAGTTATCGTGTGTGGAAATCGTATTGTCAGGTGAGGGACTGTTATTGATAGGTGACGGACTCTTAGAGAAATTAGGAGTTGAATCCCAATATATCTCTGTGTCACTTGAATTATAGCTGTCCCATTCATAACGTGACCGCAAATGTCTCTCTAAATATTCGCTGTGGTCGAGAATATTTCGCCACAAATGGTTAAGTAATTGTAACTCAAAAACAACCTGGCCATGAATGTGAGATATAATGAAAGTTTGTAGTACAGGATTAAAGCGATCAAACGAGTCTCTCATTATATTAGTGGCCATTAATTTTCTTTAAATAACATAAACTATAATTATGATCAGTGTAATTAAAATCATGTAATTTGTCACTAAACATAAGGTCTTTGTCCGAAAATTTAAGAATTTGTTTTACTTCGTTATTATTTAAAAGCTTTTTATATGTTATTAAGTGTTGTAATTGTTTTTCAGTTAATTGTTTTGTTTTGAATTTAGACATTAATAACAGTATAAAATTAGCATATTATGGGTAAATATAGGATCAATAGTGTTGTTCACAATTAGACTACCCTATTGCACGCTTTCGATCATATATACTATCATAGGGTTAAAAAAATTAAAAACAAATTCCATTTACATATTATAATTATAAATAAATAATTATAAATTTATAGTTTATAATAAAATATAAAGTTTTGACTTTTACTGTTTTGTTGTAAGCTTTATGGTAATATTAGTTAGCTTTGGTGTCCAAACAGTGTTATAATTATTAGCACCAGTACTGCGCTTTTGGGCCTATATTAGGGCGTAGGCGGCAAACCAAAGTGAGACCAAAAATGAATGCAATCATAAGTGGCTAATGTTTGATGAGTTAACGCATTTCAAGACTTTAAGACATTTCAAGGTCTCCATTGAATTGAATCATTATTACGAGGATAAGGCGTTTCGGGCGATCATACCGTGCCATACATTCAGTCAATGCAAACAATTAAGGCTTTTGTCGTTACCTTGAATGTTGTGAATCCAAAATAATAGTAAAAATGAGAAATATTTTGAATACAATGCATGAATCGAAATAACATGTCATCATATTCTTTGGTATTTTATTTGTTTCCCATTATATGTCTCAATATTTTCTTATAGTTGACAATCAGTTGTTGATTACAGCACTCATACAGTGTGTGTCATAACATACGCAACGTTTGAATTGACAGCAAATCAATTAATCAGATATGTGTCCGTAATTCACAGCAATTATAAAGTTTTTTTTTTAATCAGTTTTCAAAAATATTAATCACCAAAACTGCGATAAAGTTTGTTTTTTTTGTGTACATGAGATAAAAGTTTGTCATAAACGCGATTAACTGAAGCACTAATACATACATACATATATATAGTCATACAGTATGTATAAAAAGTTTTTATCAATTATATATTAATAAATTGTTCATTATTTGACAATAATTGTGTCAATTATATCGAGTAAACATGAATTCAAAGTTTCAAACTTTCAAAATTGTTAATATTTGGTCTAATACTTGCATTTTGATCCCAAATAGTCTTGTATTCAACGCATTCAATCAAATACACTCTCAATCAGAGATAATACCACACAATGAATGTATATTGTGGACAGACATGTGATGTGATGGACATATTTCACATATTAAATAAAATTAATTAAATTCATCACAACTTATAATAAACAATTAATTAATCCAGGCCGAATGGCCGTGGCTGGCTCGCCAAATGTAGTGATTAAAAAGGTATAGGCTTTGTGTTCACTACTAATAAAATATATTTTATTTAAACATATCAAGAGATGTGTAATACATAAGAGACTCTCAGTTAAGAGAGACAAAGAGTTATATAATGTTATGTGCATTCAGTTAGAGTTAGATAGGAATGCACAACAAACCTTGTATTTAAGTATCAATTACTACATAAACATTTCACAAGGAATTCATATTAACATTGTGTTCATATTGTTTTATACAAACTTTAAATATTCAAAATATATTCTTTAAACCTTTAAACATTAGTTATGAAATCCTATTATAAAACATAGATACTGCATTACCCACGGTCAATTGAAATAAGAATCCATAAAATAATTTAAAAAAAATAACTAACATAAAATTAAATTTTAGGTTTGTAGTATCTGTTTTATAAACTAATGTTTTTACAAAATAATGTTAATAATAATTTTGGCTCACGAATGCTTCACATATTGTATTGTGATGTAATTTAACTGTAATTATTGGTCTAAATATTTAGCACTCATTTGGATTACACAGTATATTTAATATAGTGTTAAAAATAATTATTATAATAAAAATTATATGAGAATCAATATGTAAAAAGAAATTGACAATTTATAAAATTATTAGTAGAATTGAAAATGTATAATAATGTGTTTCATGTGACTTGACGGGAAAGGTAGCCATAATCACGGGCTCGAGTTTACCACCGGTGCGGCCACTGCTGTACTTTGTTGTGATCACTGGATGTAATGCCGAGAATGTGTCCAAAGTATCGAAATAGTGTTCAGATGTGTCACAAATGAATTCATTCACAAAACTTTAACCGTTGAGAGGTATACACTGTTCACATTTAGGCCATTATTATTTTCCCGCTGAAATCAATGGTTAGTATAAAAAAATAATATAATAAAATTATTAGAAAAATTAAGTAATAAAATTGGCATTATTAGGGCGGTCAGGAAAATATGTATCCGATGATTTGATCCAATTATTATAACTTTTTATGTATTTAATATCATAATGTGGATAATCTCTGCTTTTAGCCCGCCGTAAGTTTTGAGCATAATTATCGCGATAATTCTTGAAGTGTGGCAATGTTTGTTGCGAAGATAAAAGGTTGTCGTTTGATTTGATTGTCTGATGAACTTTGATTATTAATTCGTCATATTTGTCACACTTATTACTATTACTTTTGATGTTATTATTTATTAAGCCATAATTAATATGATTGGATTCGGAACTGTATTCGTTTAATAATTTGATGTCTGTATTAACTTTATTTATAAATTTTTGTCGCTCATAATAACACTTATTAAGGAATATATTAAGTCGAAACTGAGTTGTAATTAAGTCTATTGGTTTCTTTTTGTCACCACCATTTGTTGCCATTATTAATATAACTGTAAATATAAAAATTGTTATATTATGTTTGTATATCAAAACAAATCAATTAATTCTGTCAATAAAATAACTCAATTCACAAATTCTTTCACAATTAAAAACAATTATTATAACACGTATTGAGAAGAGTACTTGGTCTCAACTCGAGTCACTGGACTAATACTGTGTTATTCTGTTATAAAAAATTGTTGCAATAAAATAAATCATTTCCATTTCCAGAGATTCTGTGTATTATTATCGGACGACTTGTCATCTGATTTGTCATCTGGTCGAACACGTGGTTCTACTGAATATTGTTCAGTGAAATTGGATGCAGTCATTACATACGTCATGCGGTGATTGAATGTGTTCTTAGGCACTAGATTAAGACAATGTGTGTCACGTATACTAAAGCCAATGATCTCATTATCGTCACGAATTCGCATTCTTATGTCAATCAATTGATAATTATTAAAATCTGAAGCAGGAATATTAAACAATTGTAGGGTGTTGTGTTTAATATCACTATAAGTGTTTGATTTTCGGTTTAAATTAAGTGTTATTAATTTTCTGTCGTTATTAAAGTGTTGAATATAAATATTATCGAGTGTTTTAGTGGTTTGGTTGTTCTCCATGCAGTTTACAAATAGTTTAATCGCTCTTTTATTGTCCATTACTATAGGAGCGCTGGTCTTCAGTTGTGATGCATTCATTGATTCGGTTAAATGCAACAGATTTTCGAATAGTTTTTTGTCAAAATTATTAGAAGTTTGGTTAGTTTTGAGAGAATCAATGTCTGCTTTTAAATCTTTGTAAGCTGTTTGAGTGTTAATAGCGGCTGTCATCTGTCTTTGACACTGTTCAATCATTTTGTTTAATTTATGTTTTTCATGCATTAATTGATCATTTCTCTCACTTAGGTTTTTCATTTTGATTTTGTTTTGCTCTGAATTTTTAACATTAATGCTATTAATTTCAAGCTGTTTTACTGCAATTACAAACTTATTAAAATTATTAGATTGTTGAATACAGTCATGTGGTTGTTCGTATTGTGTTGGTAGTGAACAGTTATCACAATGATTATTAGGACAATTGATTAAATTATGGTTTTCTCCGACGGTATAGTGCATGACTTTAATTGAGCCATCAGATTCTCTGCATCCATACTCACACTTAATTTGGATATAAGTTCGTAAGAATTTGATTGATTCAAAAGGTAGGTCACGGAATTCATGATTAACACGTCTATTGCGCACATAAGTAGTACAGAACATGTTATCCTTTTTAAGGAGATCTGTGCAATGGAAACAAAAGTATCTGTGGCACAGATTACAATATTGTGGTAACACTGGGAAACACAAACACACTTCACAATTATAGTCTTTAAGATTATTATCAATGAAGTTGTCTTTGTCTGTTGATTGTCCAGAAACGGACAAATTTGTATTAGTTATACCTGGCGAAAGTAACATAACAATAAGGTCGGCGTCGAATCCGTATTGTCTGCTATATGCACTGAACTGACGCATCAAATCTTCATGAGTTTTATTTATTAAATTTCCAGACAATTGAAACTTAATCGATGGTAATGATACTGTAGATATTATCTGATCGTTTAGAGAGTTTTCGATCGCTTGTTCGACGGCATAGTCTTCTGTTTCTAATCGTCTTTCAATATTTTGCCAATTTGTGTAATTATTACCTGGTTGTGCAATAGGCTGCCATTGACTACTACTCGGAAGTGGATGTAATGTGGGATTAAAAATTTCGATACGTGGAACTCGATGTGGTGTATCATCTGTTCGGCGTCGTAAGTAACGACTATTGTCCCTCGGTCTATCATTAGACCGGTGTCGATTATATGAAGCCATTATTAATTATTAAACTATTCAAACTGTAATAAAAAATGTTTAAGTGTAAAATTAATGTAGTTTGTGTATGATTGAGTATGTAAGACTGAGAATTAATATTCTATGGCTTGGGGTTCTCTAGGATCTGATGAACTGATGAATTGAACCAATTGTCTGGCCGTCTCGTATGCGATTTGATGGCCAATAGATTCAAGATTATTTGATCTTTTCTTAATCAAATATAAGCGTATGACAAAGTATGCGGAGATAATTACAAAAAGTAATAAACTAATTATTGCAATAAAATAAGCAATATATTTCATGTTAAATATCGAGTTTTGAGGATCAGAGTAAACTGTGTTAATCTTATCGATTTCTTGTTGAAATTTTTCAAAAAATAATGACTTGTTTAACTTGACATTCAACAGAAATTTAGACGTTATATCAGAGAAGTTATAATTTGAATGGATTTCTGGTTGAGTTTCTGTTTTATATATGAAATCATTTATCTGAAAACTCGTTTTCAGTGACAATTTAAATGGCATTTCTGGGCATAACAATGTTTGTTTATTGATGGTGATATTGCTGTCAAAACAGTAAAAATAATTTGCATCTTTTCCGAGTTTTAATTGAAACGAATCAAATGAGTTTTGTATTGAACAGTGTGTGGAGTTCCAATCATATTTCGCGAATTGATCAATGGAACAGTGAATGGTTTGTTTGTCATATATTACATAATTGATATCATCGGTAATGTCTAATGGATGAACACAGTGTGTGATGTTATCCATTAACAGATAATGTGGTCCTGTGTATTCGGTATGACATAACGATTGATTTTGTCTTGAATATAACACAAATGGATTTGCATTTAGAATAAAGAGATTTGTTGCCGGTTTACGAGTCATAATACTGAGAAACAACTTATTCTTGTTTGAGTCAATACTACAAGAGATGACTGTCGAGTAATCTAAAGGGTATTCATTTTCTTTCGGTATTGAGATATTGAAAGTGTGTAAAAATTCTGATGTGAGTGTAAGACTCTGGTCTTTGAAAGAATTCTCAATCAGTAGTCGAATTTCAGCCAATTTGAATGACAGATATGTTGCCATTGCTACATCAGAATCTAAATTGTTAGACATTGCATTTTCTCGGAGTTGTGTTTCGTTTAGTTCAATTCCAACGTAATTAAGCGCATTTTTAATATGTTCTCTCGAGTCCACTCCTTGGAGAACTTTGTTGTGAATCTCATTTAGTCTTTCGGTAAACTCTTTCATACGTCTGTTGTTAACTGTAATCGCTGAATATGTAATAACTCCAATTCCATAGGCTGCAACGGCGACAAGTCCACCTGCGACGAGTGCAATAACCGCACGTCTGTTTCTGGATATTTGATGATCAGTGCATTTTGTAACCAACAGATCGACAAAACTTTCTTCGAACATTGTTTGACACCAATTGATTAAGATTTTGTTGGGTTTATCAGCATTAGACAAGGCATCACAAGGTGTGATATAATCGACATTTAGGTTATATGGTATAATTCGAGTAATAACTGGTTTGTCACTCAATTCCCAAACCACATTGTCCACGGTTTGAATGCAATTACAGACGGTCAAAGACATTGTGAATAATAAAAGCAATAAAATCCCTAAGTGTTTTACAGATTTTGAGCGTGTTTTATAACGATGAGAAGTGGAAGGTGTAGGTGAGTCATTGTCGACAGATATTTGGTCAGTAGTCACTGGATTACTGCCGAAGTCTTGGACTTTATCTGAGGGTTTAGACATACCTGAATGTTTTGGTTCATAAAATCTTTTCATTTTTGAGACATGAAATGTATCTGTCTTGGTTGGTGACAATTGAAGTCTATAGACAACAGGTGAATATACATGAGTAACAGTAAATGGTCCTCTATATTTAGGACTCAACTTAGGGCTTCGACCGACTTTTCGACTCTCGTCTCGTAGTAAGCACTTATCACCGATATTAAATGTGATTTGTTGTCGAGTTTTATCATAATACGATTTATTCACTAGTTGATCTTCTTTACTCTGAGTCTCAGCTATATTTGAAGCGATTTTCCAGTTGTTAACACGATTTAAGATATTGTCTCCAACGCTAGGAATATCACCCGGAAGTAAGGCGTGTCTCGCGAACATTAGGTAATACGGAGTCGTTTTGATTGATCGGTTATATTGTGTATTAATTGCTAAAGTTATTGAAGAGAGGATTCCGTCCCAATCGTCTTGTTTTGTTGAGACGTAATTACAAATACAGCGAATGAGATTGGCGTTGGTACGCTCAGCAAGCGAGGGATTAGGGTGGTACGGTGTTGTAAAGATTTGCTGAAACCCAATTCTCTTTGAGAGATCTTTGATCAATTCTGAACGGAAGCAACGAGCTCTATCAGAGACTAAGTACTTAAAACATCCGTATTTTGTTATTATATTTTCTAATAAAAATCGACAAACTGTTTGAGCGGTAGCATCGGGTGTCGCTTTTGTTATGACATATCTGGTGAAGGAATCAACTGACACCAGAATATGCTTATTTCCGTTTACTGTTGTTGGCAGGGGACCTAAAAAGTCTATAAAAAACTTTTCTGTCGGTTGAGTAGACTTTGGACTCATTTGCATTTGCCCGTATGAATGACCATGAGGTCGCTTGAATGTCTGACAATCTCTGCAATTCTGGACGTATTCTTCGACTATTTTCCGCATATTCTTGAAATAAAATGACTTATTTATACGTTTAAAAGTTATTTGTACTCCTCGGTGACCAGAGAATTGGTGGTCATGATGTATGTATAAAATTTGAGGAATCATCTCTTTTGGCAATACTAGGACTGGATTTCCGTAATTATATTTATATAAAAGTTCATTTTTAAGAAAATAATATTCGTGTGACAATGGATTTGATTTTAATTCTTGAATTATTATATTAATGCCTGGTTCCATTTCTTGGTTAGTTTTATAGTCATCATATGAAGGAATTTTGGTGATGTCTTCAACCATCATAAAACTATAATTAAATATATCGTCGGATTGTTCTTCGGGTTCATCGACTGGGTTTCTGGAGCACATGTCCACGTCGTCTAAATCTGTACCTTTGCGGTGTATAATTGAAGCATTTGGAAATGATGCAATCTCATATGCATATCTGGCAAGCCTCCCGGGAAGGTCTTTTTTGTTTTGCAGGGCTTTGAGCGCCTGGTGATCAGTGATTATTGAAAATGTTGACCCGATTAAATAATTTTTTAATTTCTTAAGGGCTGTTACTACAGCAAGTGCTTCGAGCTCAGTAATTGGATATTTTGATTCAGCACTGGTTAGTTTGCGTGAGCCATTCGCCACAGTCTGCCATATGTTTGTATTTGGATCCTTTTGAAGCAGACGGTAAGCGATGCCCACACGTGACGCGTCTGTTCTTAATTCGATAGGTAAATCGGGATCAAAATGTCTCATTATCGGGGGTTTTGTCATAAATTCTTTGAGTTTATTGAAGGCCTTGGTATGAGTATCAGTCCATATGAATTCTATATCATCTTTCAATAAGTTATATAGTGGCGCCGCGATTAGACTGAAATTGTCGATAAAATTACTGTAAAATGCGACTTTTCCTAGGAATTGTCTAATTGTTTTCTTGTCTTTGGGTTGCGGGAGTTGTGCTATAGCGTTGCACTTCTTTGGATCTGTGTGAACTCCAAATTCATTTATAATGTGACCCAAAAACTTAATATGTGTTGTCGCAAATGTACATTTGGCTGGCTTTAAAGTAATATTGGCATCTCGAAGTGCTGTGAATACCAGTCGAGTTCGTTGCATTAAATCTTTAAAATCCACAGCCGGTATAAGTAGATCATCGAGATAAGATAAAACGACACTGTATTTAAGTCCGCCAAGAGTTAAATCCATCAGACATTGAAATGTTTGTGCACTACACTTAGCACCTTGCGGCATTGTAGTGTAACGAAATGAACCAAATCCAGGGATTATGAATGCTGTATAGTCACGTGATTCTTCTTTGCACGGGACTTGAAAGAAGCCAGAGTCAGCGTCCAATGCGGTGAAGATTTTGTAGTTTGCCAATGATTTCAAATAGTCAGCAATTCTGGGCATTTCGTAAGCCCAGTTCTTTGTCAATTTGTTTACTTGTCTGAGGTCTACAACAAACCTGAAGCCGCCATTGGGCTTCTTGACCATAATGATTGGTGATGACCATGGTGACTTAGCCGGTTCAATGAGATTCTTGTCTAACATTTGTCTTGCTTGTTCAATGATATCTTTTCTCTGTTCGGCTGAACAGCGGTAAGGAGCTATGTGAACAGGCTTTGTGGCATTGATGTCTATTTCATATTCAATGAGATTTGTACGACCTAAGTGTCCATCGAATGACAAGACATCTTTAAACTCACAGAAGAACGAAATTAATTGTTGTTTTTCTTCAGCTGTCAGATGATTACCGACTTTAATCTCTCCCAATTCAAATTTAAGGAGTTCAGTATAATTGTCGACATCTAATGAGTTTTGGTAATTGTTATCAATTCGTGGTGAAGTGTTCTGTTCAAATGTATTGTCTAATTTGTCTATTAATTTTGAATCAATATTGAATATCTGGTTATCGCTGACCACTTGATAATAGCCAACAGATTCACCTTTTTCGATGAATTGATAAGTTTGTGAAAAATTTGATATAACTGTTGATGTATGGCCATCGTTTGCGTTAACAATTGAATTTGTAATATAATTTGGATATGTATTGGCAAGTGTAAGTAAATATAATCCATTCTTAGTTGATCGTTTGTTTTGTAAGTCAATATCAATGATCTTAGAGGTCATTGGTGGTAAAACATATGATTGGGTACAATAGATCTGTCCATTATAAAAATTTAAATTGTTATTATCATTTAGAGTTATTGAGGACAAGAAGTTCATGGACTGGTCATTTGTTCGTGTCATTGATTGTCAATATGTTATTGTGTTGTTTTGACCATCAATTTTGATCCCAAATTTTCGTATTAGATTATATCCAATGATAACTTTCCATGATAGGTCCTCCATGACGAATAATGGTAGTTGGGCTGATTTTGTTTGTCCATTAAGTGATAAACTTAATGTGACTTGTGATTGACCAATAGGTTTGATTTGGGTTTTGTTAGCGAGAATAAAGTATTTCTCTTTGAGAGGATTAATCTTCATATTTATTTCATCAGCGAATTCCTTTTGTATGAAACAACATGATGCTCCGGTGTCCAAAATTGAAGGAACTGTTGTGCCATTTATTGAGACATTAACATAAAATCCTGTCTTTTGAGACGATATTATATTGAGAATATTAATCTCTTGTTCTGCTTGTAGTGCCGGTCTTTGTACAGCAGCTGCGGATTGATTTCCCGATTGGTTACGGTTATTGAATCGGTTACCGTTTCTACGAAAGCGACCGTTGTTGTTGTTATATCGGCCATTATTATTGTTATATCGGCCACCTCGGCCTCGATATTGACCTCCTCTGCCTCTCCAATTTCCTCGGGATTGTTCATGTGTCCGAAGGACATCCGTCATGCGTTTTCTACAATTCGCAAACACATGTCCACTGTAGTTACAATAATGACATCTGGGATTGCCGGCTCGGGTGCGGGTGTTGAAGTTTCTATTTCTGTTATAATTTGGTCTTTGATTTGAACTACTTGGTTGTGGTTCATTTGTTGGTTGGTTTGAAATTGTTGCCAATTTCTGTAGTGAATCAGTTAGAGCTGTGATGGCTGCCGTGTCTTGGGTTTGATTTTTCGATTGATTTAACGATTGTTCGGCTGCAACTGCGGCTTCTCTTAGCTCATCATATGTTTTAGGTTTAAGTAATAAAACTAATTCTGCAATTGATGTCTGCATATTATCAATGATGTGTTGAACGGCCTCATGTTCCGGAAGTATTTGTTTGCTTCGCTTAAGTATAGCTCTCATGTTTGTGATGAAATTTATTGTCGGTTCGGCATACTTTTGCTTTCTTGTCTGAAATTCCTTACGACAAAATGACTTATAGTCTACCGGAAGAAATTGTTTTGAAAAGGATCGCTTAATGCCCTTCCAATCTAGGTTCTTCCCATCGATGTCAACTAAGTACCAGTTCATTGCCGCGTCGGTCAGAAAAGCAGCAATCTTTGTCTTTCTGGATTCTTCAGACCAGTTCTTAGATGTCGCATAATAATTAAAGCTTTGAAGCCATTCGACGGCTTTTGACGGGTCGCCGTCAAATGACCTCAACTTTGGGGCATCATTTGACGTAGCATTTGAGACTATGTTTGAGATGTCAGAAATGTCTTGTTGTGTGAGATTCATTATTCGTCTTGTAGTTTGTGAATTAGATTGATCTGAATTGTCACTGTTAGAGGAAGTGTTTGTAATGGTCAGTGGTCTTGATTGTTCTTGATTATTGTCAATGAATAGTTGAGTTGTTGTGTTTACATTTGTAACAACAAATTGCTGAATACTCGTAACAGTTATCAACGCTTCAGGAGGAGAGGATATTATTGTACTTGTAAAGAGTGATTCACATACAATTGGTGAAGTGGTCGGAGCTCTGTATTGAAATTGTCCTGGTGCAATATATGAGGATGACCACGTGGGTAATGTTTGTGTTATGACATTGGTGATAGGTGTTGAGTACTGATATGGTGTAGGGCCAAGTAATAAGCTTGTTCTTGATTGCGTGACTGATTGTGAGATTAATTGTATTGAAGGTTGACTTGGTTTAGTTGGACAACTTGGTTGACCTAATGTTAGACCAATTGGGGTCAATCCACTAGTACTAGTAGCACTTAATAGTGTCTCTTCACTAGTTGCTAATTGGATATCGGTTGTTACAATTGGGACACTACTGGTCAATGTTGAAGTAGATTGAATAGGAGTAGCACTTAGACTATGAGTTTTGGTCAATTGGTTTTTCAAGTCACGAATTATTTGATTAGATCTTAAAAGTTTTTGTTTATTATTTGAAGCAGAATTAATATACTTTAATATAGTATCTTTATGATCTTTTGTTATGTTAGACCGTTGGATTTGTCGTTTAACTTTCTCAACACTTTGATTTAATTGGGAATTAATATCTTCACTAGTGTCATGAAATTCACTATCACTCATTATAAGAAAATAATCTGTTTCATATTGACTTATGAAATATATTTGAAGTTGTAACTCATATAAATACAGGACTTGTTTTAAAATTAAGATTATTTCACAATTAGAGTTACAAAACTTGAAAAACTATTTATGAATTCACGGGAAATAAAATACTTAAAATAATTAATAGTTATTAACGGAAAATATGTATCGTTTTGCATAAAAGACTATTTTGTTTTGTTTTAGTAGAATATCAAAATTAAAATTGTTTATAAAATTCTGTATAGATTCAAATATCAAAGGATAATAGTTAATCTGATCGACCCTATAACTCATTTAATTTTTTTTTATACCTATATATCAATTATTCAGCGGTATTTGTCGATGATGAGGACAAGTCTACGGGCATTATAACTGGTCGTCGTGGGATAAGTCTCGGAAGTTCTGGGATTAATACTGGTTTTGGCATCAATTCTACATTAACAGTTTTTGGTGGTCTTCCGGGTCCACGTCTAAACATCATTCGCGCTGTTGGAGATGGCTGGATAACACTAACACTCTGTCCATTACTGTTTATATTATCATTTATATCATTTGGTCTGTCAATCATATCACCTCGTTGTATTGTAGTCGTAGTAAAATTATTACTATTATCATTAACATGTCTTGGAGTGTGTGTTGTGGTATTAGTAGCATTACATGTTTGTTGTATGAGATTTGAATTAATTAGAGTATTGTTTACATTAGAAGAGGTAATATTTTGTGTTGGCATAGATATAAGTATTTTATTATGTTGGATAGGACACGTAGTTTTCTCGACTTTTAATAGAAGTCTATCGAGTGCTAATTCTCTAATTTGTCTAATATTGTTTATAATATAAGGGAGTCTTTGCAAACCTTCATAATTAACACATGCACGACATACATATTCTTTAGACTGAATTATTAAACCATACACAGGTTTAGGCGATTCACATAAATAGCATAACTTCCGTTCATCGACAGCACAAGGTCTATGAGTTCCGGCCATCCTGGATGGTAAGGATACAAAACTATTGAGTTCTGCACCTCTTTGGTAACTCACAGGCTTCGAGGTCAATGATTGGATTAAGACATATAGTTAAAATTTATTTTGTTGTATTAATATTATTGGTATGGTTTAATATAATGATAAAAGAATAATTTTAGTTATCGTGTGTGGAAATCGTATTGTCAGGTGAGGGACTGTTATTGATAGGTGACGGACTCTTAGAGAAATTAGGAGTTGAATCACAATATATCTCTGTGTCACTTGAATTATAGCTGTCCCATTCATAACGTGACCGCAAATGTCTCTCTAAATATTCGCTGTGGTCGAGAATATTTCGCCACAAATGGTTAAGTAATTGTAACTCAAAAACATCCTGGCCATGAATGTGAGATATAATGAAAGTTTGTAGTACAGGATCAAAGCGATCAAACGAGTCTCTCATTATATTAGTGGCCATTAATATTCTTTAAATAACATAAACTATAATTATGATCAGTGTAATTAAAATCATGTAATTTGTCACTAAACATAAGGTCTTTGTCCGAAAATTTAAGAATTTGTTTGACTTCGTTATTATTTAAAAGCTTTTTATATGTTAATAAGTGTTGTAATTGTAAATCATTTAATTGTTTTGTTTTGAATTTAGGCATTAATAACAGTATAACATTAGCATATTATGGGTAAATATAGGATCAATAGTGTTGTTCACAATTAGACTACCCTATTGCACGCTTTCGATCATATATACTATCATAGGGTTAAAAAAATTAAAAACAAATTCCATTTACATAT
>CAJPVJ010001781.1:0-15069 GCA_905397405.1 Oppiella nova | reverse complement strand
TTAGATTTTTCCAAAAATAGTCAGACTTTTCCAAAAGTGTTTCGAAGGCAATGGGGTTTTGAACGGCAGTTGATTTGTTAGATATATTGTCGTTAACCCTAACGCTTAGCAATAAATTATTATTTTGTGTTTAAATTCCGGGAAAATGTTATTTAACTTTAAGAGCATTTACTGTAATATTTAATAATTAAGATTAAGTAACGATAACAACCTATAAAAATATATTTCTAAATCTAATCAAAAACTTTATATTAGGTTGGATAATAAGCTTATAATGCATTAAATAGGAAATTATATATTTTATGCAATTTTTCATTATATAAGATAAATAAACACTAAACTTAATGTTTGATAATTTATTTTGCCGTTAATTAACGTAAAAATGTTTATTGAAAAAAGTTACAATAATAATGAAGTAAATCATTGACTGACAAAACTTTGCTCCGAAGTCGACTGAACTCCGCTATCTCTGTATGAATGAAAAGTCATATAATATTTACATAAACACAACAATCAGATGACTGTAGTATACATAAAGTCTAATGTATGATAAACTATAAAAACAATTTTTCTTTAAAAAGCCTTGACTTTCCTTATAGTTTAAGTAACTTTTTAACACAATTAATGCATACAAGCGTTGATAAGTTGTATAGTTATCTGATCGACAAATGAAACGTTTGCTAAGCAATACATTACAAACATATTCACTGATCACACGATTGTTTCCATTTTCACAGATTGTATGAAAACTTTCTAACATTTTGTTTTTCATGTTATCGATTTTCTTATCAATTTATTTATATATCAATAATTAAAAAGCAAACTTAAAAGTAGCGCTCAAAACGTTTGCGTTATTTTCATTTGACTTGACGTTAATTATTGAGCTTTTGTGTGAAATTTTTATCACAAAATACATAACTATTGAAACATACTTTTTAGACCCTATTCTATGGACACAAATGTGTGTCAAATATACAAAACCTGTATTTCATGTCTTCAATGCCAATACCCTTGCGTTCAATTGAGTCATACTTTATGTTCACATTATTTTTTCTCACTCGACAGCTGTCATGCAAATGATAGCTAAAGATTGAGAGCGACTCCGGATAACAAATACGCCCGACGTATACAACGTCCGCAATATATCATATTAAAAGTTTAATGTGGTTATATTTGAGTTTACTAACACGACTGACTATTAAAAATGAGAATCATTAACAAGTAAAAATTCACATGCAAGTTCAATAATTTTTACTAAATATTTTTAGGAAATTATCAGTCAATTTTAAAATTAATAACAATTAATAGTACTGTAATGCAAATTAATATTAATCATAAAAATATACTTGGCAAATAATTGATCCTGGTAATAGATGGTAGTGGAATAATGTTAGCAGATATACACAAATTCTTGTTGTAATATATTTTTAATTGTAAACAATTTGCATGATTTATAAAAGTNGCAAATTAATATTAATCATAAAAATATACTTGGCAAATAATTGATCCTGGTAATAGATGGTAGTGGAATAATGTTAGCAGATATACACAAATTCTTGTTGTAATATATTTTTAATTGTAAACAATTTGCATGATTTATAAAAGTTTATTCATTGACGCAATGAATGGGACGCCGTTTGGCGTACGTGTGGTGCGCGGCTGTCGTGAGTATGTGAGCGCATGATTGGTGTAAAGTTGTGGCATATTTTGTATTTATAAATATTCGTATATACAGTACATGTATAGCGTATATATAGCACTCATATATATGTATATCTATGTATACATACATTACTATAGATTTGATATTATTTGTTCAAAAGAATTGAATGAAAAGTGATTTGCATTTCAATACAAACACAACGAAACGGACATTGAGTTCACGTCTTAGTGACCATTCATTACCAGACAATCAGTGACCACTTAAACGTGCCATCAGTTGATCCCCGCAGTCATCGTACGGACCATTGGTTGTGTGCAATGTCTTCGTCTCAGAGCCTCATTGAGTGCATGTCTTCGTCGTCGTCGTCGTCATCGTCGCCATCGATGGGTTTGGGATCCAATGGATCCTACGATCAGATGTCGACGAACGAGGAGTTTGTGTCCCAATGTGGTGACGATGTCTTCGCGCGCATCACTCTCCTGTCAAATACGATTCAATCGAAACTCTATTTATTGCAAACAAATGACAACAATATCTATAATCAGCTCAAGAGCCGCACGAGTGATGATAATAAGGACATAAGCGCTCACGAGTTGTCCACTCTGTACGCCATCCGCAGTGAATGCTATTTGAAGTTAGGTTTACATCAATTGGCTTTCGATGACTGTGTCAGTGGTTCCCAATTGGATCCCAAGAACGCCAACTGCTATCGTCTCAAAGGTTTGTTGTATTTGTATTCAAATGAATGCTTTGATTGAAACATATATTCATTTATTATATATATATCTCTCACTTATCGTCACAAGTGTTGATAAAATAGATAACAATTTATATTTCAATTAAAACTCATTTGTTTGCTGAAAATACAGTCAATATGTGTATTGAATGCGATTTCGTTCACTATATGCTCACTGACTATAACTATATCCCATTGTGTCTGTCATTTGAGTTGATTGTGAATTGAGTTTTGTTTCATTTATTTATTTCATATTAAGTTTGTTATAAATTAATGCATTTTCTATTCAATTGAGAGCTGTTTTAGTGACAAATGCAAACATTATATTATTGGATATTTTTGTTTATTTATTTAACATTTTGTTTATAACGAGAGTTTTGCGCCCATTATTAACATATTTATTGACTTTTAAGTCAAATGAGACATACATTAGAGCGTGTCTTAAGACTTAACACAAATTGCAGTCATTATTGCATTGATTGCACAGAAATCGCGTTATATTTCTGCCAAAAATACCAAATTATTGTTTCATTTCAACAATTTGGGTATTATTTCACTTTGAATTTCTATCAATACATCTCACATACGATTGTATGTTAATAGCGATAGTATAGTGTATTATAGTTACACAACACTTCATATAATCAATATCTCGTGTATTGTCACTAACAGTGTATGTCTTGTCTAACTGTCCAACAGGTCGTGCATTACTGGCACTGAATCGCAAGGAGAGCGCTGAGCACTCGTTTAAGATGTCACTGGAATTGAGCAAAAAATATGGCGAACCCTCGCAGGAGTCGGTCCGCAATCAATATAAGGCCCTAAAGGAGGCCGGCTTTGACGAGCACACGGCTAACATGTTTGCCCCCAAAAGTCGCTCAGTGAACGATGCGATCGACAATATTCTCAACACTAGCCTTACGTCCGGACAGTTGTCTTCTCTAAGAGATTCTTACACGAGAAGTCTAAACACCACTGAAATGAATCCGTTTCCCTCGCAAACGATTGATTCGCAATACTCGCAAATGTCTGGCATTTTTGGAAATAGAAATCAAACGCATAGTGGAAAGGGAGCTAACAGTGCCTCACAACAAGCATTAGGCCTTAAACTCATCAGTGATATCGACAACTGTTTGGGAAGTATTCTCGATAGCGATGAAGAAAAGCCCAAAATTTTTGACGAAAAAAACGATAACAATATGATTAGTGCCACGAATTCTAGCGATTTTTCACATATTAGTAATAATAACAATAATATTATTAACAAAAGTAATAACAATTTCTGTGATAATATCGGAGATAATGGCGTACTTTTGTCCAGAAGTGTTTCGCCGCATATAAAGCAAAAGCAAAACCCGTTTGGGATCTCAACGGATCTCCAACTCAAACAAAATGCAAATAATTTTTCTCTTGATCTCAACAAAGACTCGTTGGGCTCACAGATTGTGCCGAAGTTTTTAAATAATAGCAGCGCTCGGAGTGCGGAGTCGACACGAAAAGCAAAAACGTTTGCAGACATAGCGTCGGCCAACACTAAAAAACCCGTTCAGACGTTCAAAATGGCCGCAAAAGTGAAGACGAATAACACGAATATAGATTCTAAAGAGGTGTCGACCCCTCGCTCCCAAACCCCTTTAGATTATGGAAATAAAGTGTCGGCGCTCGAGTCGTTCGGTGCGCCAAATACTGCCGAAGGTGTGGATAAAATCGAAAAAATCGGTCAAATAGTAGTGTCGGAACCGATCCGACCCACGAATTTGATGGCATATAAAGGCCTTTGGGTTTGCAATATATCGCCCGACGCCTCGTATATAACATTAAAAAAAGTGTTTCGAAAGTATGGAAACTTCACTGGAATTCAGACTTTCGAGAGAAAAGCGACGAACGGCTCGAATATAGTTTTTGTTCACTACGACAACAGTCAGTCGCCTACCGATGCCATCGCAGAACTGTTTGGCGTCTATCGCAAAGACATCTGTTTCGATGAAAACACACTTTTAAAGCTTCGGTTCACGCCATCCATGGAACAGACGAAGAACGGAGACTTGCCTTCAATGGAAAAAGCGAAGAGAGTGGTCGAGAAGAGTGGCGAGTGTTTCAATTGGCGTCTGTCCACCGGGTGTCACAAAGGCGACCGGTGCTCATCCAAACATATCCCTATCAATAAGGCGGTCGACTCGCAGCCATGGGTTGGTTCACATTTTCTTGAGATTGTCTTATTGTTATCATAACTCATGGTTTACTTTGACTTTTTAGGTAAAAGCATTGAAAAAGAAAGCAAACGAGGCTTAGGATGACTATCACTGACTCTTATGATAATAATAATAATAATAATAATAATAAACACAATTATATTATAATTAATCCGAAATACTTTTGGCAATTGACTTGAATTCTTTGAAATAAAAAACTTTCTGTTCTATTGGCTCTAAATTATAGTTTCTTTAATTTTAGTGTAGTATTAATTAAACAATTTATTTATTATAAAATGTTTTGCTTAATTTTCGTTAACACTTTTTCGATTATAATTACCGTAATATTTAAAGTAATAATATTAAAAAGTTTTATAAAACTCAAAACCAATTTAAATAAAATAATTACACTATACTTAAAGCATTCAATTATTTAAATTAAAATTTGTTATAACTTTTTTGTTATTTTCAAATTCATTGAAATGTGAAGTAATTTGTTATAAATTGAATAATAATTGAACTTTTAAAATATTTTTATATTTTACGGTTTATAGTGTGTATAAGTAATAATGTATTGCAATAATTGTTATTCACTTAACACCTCTGTCTCTCAAATTAGTTAACATTCTGCCATTAATTCTGTTAAAGTCTCTGACACTCACTCCTAAAACACATATTTGTGTGAAAAAAGAAATAAGTTTTTATTTTTACTTAAAAATCATTTTCTTGTTTGTATTTAGTTTTTGTGGCGAACATTACAAATGCTGTTAATTTGCATTATTATTCACGTCTCGTATTCTCAAAACTTGACTAATATTCAAGACTATTATTAAGTTTTTTCTAATATAATACTGAATACACTAATGAAATATAACTAATACCGTATAGCACTGGTATTTAAGGTGTTCCATACGATGGCATTGCGTTTATAATTATAGGTATAATGGCTTTTGTCTCATTTTGAATTAATAACGAATCATACATTAAAGTAATACCAAAATAGCAAATGAAATAATTTGTGTTTAAACAAAGTTTGTGATGAGATATAATATGAGTTTGCAGTTTCACAAATTTCACGCTTTCATCGGTTTTGGAGACATTTCTTATAAAATAATATGTAATTAATAACAAACACTCTGTTTGGTTAGGCTATGATGCGATCAAATCATGACATTTACTTTTATTGTTTCATTTGCAAAGACACAGAATCGTATAAATCCATACAGTTTTAGGTATATATTCATAAACTTGAACACCAGTAGTACTACGAACAAAAGTTTTATACAATGAAAGCATTGATTTCTATATCTATTGTGGCCTAAGATAATTGAGACAAATATGAAAGAAATAATATTCTTGAAGAATATATCTCTTTTATAACTGATACCAATGTCAGGTGTTATTCAATGTTTGCATATATTGTTCTGTTTATTAATATTAATCTAAAAATATACTAAAGTTTGTCAGTATATTCCACACTATAATTAAAAGTGAAAATTTTGTTTATTCAAAGTCTGAAAGGAGTTATTACTCTTTGAGTTATTTGTGAATTTGTGAAGACAAGCAAATTCAGTGGAAATGCCGACGACTTTCATGTGGAGCGTAAGTCATATGTCATTAAAGATTCAATGTTTTGCTACAAATCTTCACTTTCATAACATTTATGAAGCAAATTATTAATTAGTAACCAATTTCAAATCATGCACTAATTATTACCGATAATTAAGAGTGTAGAATTAACAATGATACACACAATTTATTAAATTAAATTTGTTTTCTAATTTAGTTTATTGATGCACTGATTTATTTGATGTCAATTTTGAACAGGTCCAAATAAAGGATTGTCGGAAAATATTTCTACTTTTATTGACATATATTCTGTACCTAATATTCGGAGCGTTTGTCTTCCAGTACTTTGAGGCGCCCTTAGAGGAGAAGTTGAGATCACAGATTGAAGGGATTATTAAATCATTTGAAGGTATGTCTTATGAAGATATCTGTATATAAATTGTATATGTATTTTGTACAGAATCTATATATTTAGTCAATACTTACGAGTTATCAACACATAATATAGTGGTATTAGATATAAATCAAATGAATTGAGAAATAGTGAAGATTAACATAAAATAAATATAATTTGCTATTTCTAGTAAGTTTTTCTAGTAAGTTATAACAAGTACTCATGAATATTAATTTTCAATATTAGATTTGAAGGCCTTATAAGTTTACCAGTATATTTAACAAATTTGTATCATTTGTATCATTTTGACGTTATATTAAAATAATTGAAAATTATATTTCATTGAAAACCGTAAATATTTGACTCATTGGTAATGATTTGACATTTTCGTGATTCAAAGAAATCACCGATAAATTTGATAAATGTATTTACTCATTTCCTGCTGTGAATTATAACTTTATGCTAATCCCCGTCCATATGTCGGCTATTAATGACTTAAAAAATTCACTAATTTCCATATAATAACTGTAAATATCTTAATATTCAACTAAATATTGATAACACAAAATATCATAATACTAGAACAACAACTTAATATAATATAGATGCAAGATTATTTTAAAATAGTCATTTATTTTTGATTACTTGACAGACAAACACTCTAAAATTAATATATTAGTTAATATTTTAAAAATATTTGTAATACTGTACCTGTACTATATTGGTAAAAGTATTTAGATATTGTTTTGTATATTTATATGTCTTTATCACCATGATAAATTTGAAATATTGGGATAAATATTTGTGTGTAGAAATGTCTGATTTATTTTTAATAAGAAATGATAATTTATAAAGTATGAATATTCTAAATTTATCATTATTTTATACAATATAAATTTGGCAAATAGTTTATAAATAATAATTTGTATGAGCCTATGTTTAGATTGAAATCCAGTATATTCTGAAAATATTGATCAATACGAAATAAATAATTAGCAAATTATTCAGCAATTATTAAAATATAATTTTTTCTCAAACGTTTACAGTACATGACATTTAAATTAATATAAAATTATCTATAAATACGTATTTTATATTTATTTTTAATTTACCTCATAATGTACTCATATTATAGCAGAATATTTTGTTTATACTTAATCAGATATTACATACCATATACTTATAATTCTTTTTAATTACAAATAAATTAAATAATTACAATAATATTTAATAATAATAAATGTTTGGAAATTTTTATAAATTTACATTCTCAATTTACAGGGATAATGAAAGCAAAATTAATATAAGACCATTTGAATGGATAGTTTAATGTGAGAATCTGTCATAAAAGTAGCGAAATTGTTGCCAAAACTGAAATCCAGACAAAGATGTGCCAATGACTAAACCAAACGATTATTTAATTATTATTTATTTGCATTTTAGATAAGCTTTCCGATACTAACATAAACACAACGGTAAAGGAGTTTAAGGAGATTGTGCACAAGTATATGATGGCCCGGGATATGAATCTAGTGGACCAGTTCGGACACCTGACGAACCAGAACTGGAATTTTCATAACTCTTTCTTCTTCTCGACGACAGTCATCACAACCATAGGTTACGGCCATTTCCTGCCGTCGACCACTTCCGGCAAAATATTTACACTTTTCTACGCCCTCTTCGGTATACCGATGACGGGTATACTGTTGGGAGCGATCGGCAGTCTCTTCAGCCGATGCTTTAGGATCCGTATAAAACAAATCAAAAAGAAATACAAAAACGATTTGAAAGCTACGATCGCCTATCGATATATGGAGACTGCGGTCCTGTTCTTCATTCCCTGGTTTATAGTATTTCTGATCATTCCTTCGGTTATATTCGTATTCATAGAGCGCTGGTCTTTCTTAGAGAGTTTCTACTATTCATTCATCACTCTGACAACCATTGGTTTCGGTGATTATGTGGCCGGTTAGCTGTTTTCCATCAACTTTAATCAAATACTTTTTTCGCATATTAAACCCATGTATTGATTGATGTATTGTTTAGGCAATTATGACGGCCAGACATGGATTGTCATCTACAAATTGATGGTTGTTTTGTGGATCATATTTGGTTTGTCGTACTTATCGATGATATTAAACTTTATCGGAAGGGGTTATAAGAAAGTGGAGCACTCGGAGGTCATGCATTCAATGCACTCATCGATCGCTCACATATCCGAGCCTTTCCTCCACCGCACGAAACCAAAAATTAGTGTCGAGTTTATTGAGGAGACAGAGACCCAGCAAACTCCCGGTGCCCTCCACTCTCACAAGTCGCACGACTATACCGACTCCGATTCCACCAATAGTTCAAACAGTTCCAGCAGTTCCAGCAGTTCCAACAGTTCCAGCAGTTCAGACAGTTCTGAACAGGGGGTACACCACAGTCACCACAATCATCATCATAATCATCATCACAATCACCACAATAATGGCGAAAATACAAGTGTTTTGCCGTATATTGTATAGCACTTAATGACATAATTTAGACAATAATCATAAATACGGCTTAACTTTATTATCAATATAATGACGGAAACAAAACCATTAATTGAGTCCAAAATTATGTTATTATTCTGTAAGTTAGTCCTTATTTATAGACATCCAAAGGGAGTGATTAACGCCTATTACCCCCTGAATAGAGTGAACGCCAGTCTAATAGTTGTAAATATAGTTTAATAGACGACTTATTATTTCATTAACTTTTATATCAGTTAATATTTTCTCAATACACTGCTGTATTTGATTCATTCATGACAATTAACAACTGTTATAATGATAATTGAAGTTATTTCAATTAATTAAATTATTATATCCATTGAAATTAAACAATAATTGTGTGATATTTGAACTTAATTAGACATTTATGTCTACTTTTTGATAATTTTTGTTTAGTGTTAAAACTTGTGTTAAAACCAAATGTTAAAACTTAAAATAAATTATTATTTGCATTTTAAATTTATTTACTATTTAAGTGTAATTATTATTAAAGTTAAAATATTCAAAACTACAAATAGCATCAACTTCATAAAAGTAATAGGAATTAAAAATTGTAAAAATTTAATCAAGAAACTAGATAGTGCCATATAATAATTGACGTAAATACAGTACAATAAAGTGAGTACAAATACAAATCTTATAAACTAAATAGACATCAAATATCATCACTCAGGAGATAATCAGCTATTTTTATGAATCACACAATTATTTTCAGACATTATTACAATAACTTACTTCTGTTTTTTGAAATGCAAGTTATGTTATATCATATAACTTATATGTAAATACAAATATTTAATTAGCTTTGAGTCTACTTTTATCATTTTGGATGCCATTGAGAATTTTGACAATAATTAAAAATAAAATGAATATATTATTTATCTTGGTGATTTCATATAAAATGATGTCCATAATTGGGTTTGAAATGAGTTCAACTGACATTATAACCATCACATCCGAAGTAACAGAAGTGTATAACAATCAAAGTTTGGGTGATATTTGTGGGCAACAAAATCAATGCAATACGAGTGCAAACTTGATCTGTAAAAATGGTTTGTGTGAATGCCAACACAATTATACCGATATTCAGATCAATAGTACATTGGATCGAAATTGCTATCCAAAGGGTAATCTAATATCTCATATATTCATTAAATGGTTTAATCAGATTGTATTTTATCCAATAGTTGCATATAATGAGAGCTGCTTTGATGACCGACAGTGTCTGGCATTGGATCCCAACTCTCATTGCGGTCTCACGGATGAGATGAGCGGAAGGTGTCTTTGCTCTCATTATTATGCCTTCGATGGCTCCCAATGTGTGCAGAGTTGGTGTGATTGGGTTGACTATCACTGGACTTTCCATCGCATAATTGTTATACTTATTGTCTTCTGCATTGCCTTCACTCTGGTTTTCATTGTTATTTCAATTTCACTTCATTTGAGGTCAAAGTAAGCAAAATACATACACTTTTGTTTGTCTCCCTTTGACAATAAAACTCAATTCAATCTCATTTATGTTTATTAAAGAGCTTGGAATAGACGTAACGACTCAAAGGCATTCAAATATCCCAATAGTTTATCGCCGAAAGTAATTGTTTCCAAATATTTCAATAATCCCAATGAGTCCGAGGATGAGATATACCTCAAACCAAAAGTGTATATCAAAAAGTGGTAACTTTTTTTGGAAAGTGACCTTTCTGTATAAATATGTTAAAATTATAATCAAGTTTTTACACAATTCGTGGCTTACATTATACTTTACTTAATGTTATACAATGTATGGATTTTGTTATTTCTAACTCTATGTTTAAATCAATAGTAATAATAATTGTAATACAATTATATACAAAGTTTATAAATAATTGATATCTGGATTTATTATCAATTCATCACTGCCTTCATGCGCTAATCCGGAATAAATAGATGAATGTATCGATTCTGTGGTTTATGTAGTACTCGAAGGCACAGACAGATGGGAGGAATGGCTTCTATTGATTGCATTATTCTTAAGGCGATTCATATAAAGCAAAGAATCACGACTCTGAGACAAATGCCTATTGTATGGACTCTAGTGAGCACTTATTCACTTATACTTATCGTTTAGATTAATGTAGGAATCGTTTAAAATAATGATTTTGTATTCATTTATTATCGGAGACCACAATTCTGGTGATAATAAATGTGTGGATTCGTGCGAACAATAATTAATTGACAAATATTTGAGACCCAAAACTAAAACACAACTCAAACGGCATAACAAACGTATTGGCCGTCAGAACACAATGTTATCGGAGTTGTGACCAAAAACAGGACACAAATACTTCACATGTAATGTTGACAGTGAAGAAAATTGATGCGTTTGGCTAAAAGACCTCCTGTTTTGCCCGATATTACACTTTTACTTCTCTCTCTCTCTCTCCCTCTCTCTCTCCCTCTCTCTCTCCCTCTCTCTCTCTCTCTCATCTATTTATGGATTGATTTGTTCGCCAATTCATTACACTTCACATTCAACTTATATTTTATATTAAACTTTATTATTATGTCAATAATCTGATGGATAAATATTTAATTCGTTTTGATAATAAAGTTTAATCAACTTTTCTAAATGATTTCAATTGGTTTTATTTTTTGATATTTATCTAGAATATTATCTGTTTTATGTAATTTTCACTTATATTTAAAGCTTTGTACTCAATCGATAACCAAATGTGTGTTTATCAAAGAAATTGATTGATTTAACACTCATTTGGTTTTCATACAATATTTTGTGTGGAAATAGGGTTTGATTGAGAGTAACACACATTGAGAGACAAACAGTGAGTGTTTAATACGGAATGAGTTATTGAGTTTCGATACAAATGAGACACACATTCAGTGAAACTTCTTATGAAAAATAGGAGCAAAATATCAGAGGAAAGGATCAGAATTGCAAATGTGATACAATCCCAGCCACTTAATACTCACCGCAGTTCACAAACTAAACCAAATGTCATTAATCACTAAATATCTGAAATTAACTTTACTTTCTTAGACTCCTTATAACAATACAAATATTATGTAAATACATATAAACTCAACAATTCTTTCATAATATTCTCGAGTTATTAACATATTCTAACCTTTTGTATGTTTAATAAATTAATAGTAAATAATAACTAATAATATTTACTTGTTAGAATTGTCAACTTAAAATAATTATAATAATATATTTCTTTCAAAGTATTAATTTATATCTTATATTAAATAATATTTTAGATATTAATGTTAATTTCCGTTTAATGAATAAATTATAAAATTTTATATTAGTACTATATTAAATTTATAAACAAAGTCAAGGATACCATTCGTTAATTATATATAATATTAACTCTAAAGAGAATTGTTTTTATTTTTTTTAATTATAATATGAAGTAATTATGTTTTGAATTTTATTTATAGATCAGATAAAATATATATTATTTATAATTTATATTACTATTATATTTAATAGAATAATATGTTTATTATGAAATAATATTTAATTTAAATATTAATTTTTAATGGTTAATAATTTGCTATAAATCAATTGTAAAAATATTAGACACTATTATAAAATTTATAGATAAAATATTTTACAACACTATTGTGTATACGTTATAATTTATATGGCTATTTGGTATAATTTATAGATGTTAATTAAAAATATTACTGTAAGAATAGTAAATTAAACGCAAATTGTGTATTACAGATTTTAATTAAAACTA
The DNA here is from genome assembly GCA_905397405.1 of Oppiella nova. Lineage (NCBI taxonomy): Eukaryota > Metazoa > Arthropoda > Arachnida > Sarcoptiformes > Oppiidae > Oppiella > Oppiella nova. Next base: position 2,229 of record CAJPVJ010001781.1, on the reverse strand, counting down.
ACAATAATATTTGTAAAATATTAAATATATTTCAAACATTTAATACAATAATTATATTATGCTATTCTAAATAATTTAAACTGAATAAAAAATATATAAAATTATCCAAATCTATAGAGTTAATAAAATATTTTTATATAAATTTTAATTATTAATGCATTTACTAATGTTAATTTATTTTAAAATTAATACTTACTTCCTAATTTTTATTTTAATTAATATTAGTGTTAAATGTTATATGTATTTATCAAACCTAAAGAATAAAAGTGTGAAAAAATTGATCATTCAATGCACATACGAATGGGTATTATATTACGGCTGAAACAATATCGCCTGTCGTTTAAATAGTGTCCTCTAATAAGATTCAATGTTTTGCTACAAATCTTCACTTTCATAACATTTATGAAGCAAATTATTAATTAGTAACCAATTTCAAATCATGCACTAATTATTACCGATAATTAAGAGTGTAGAATTAACAATGATGCACATAATTTATTAAATTAAATTTGTTTTCTAATTTAGTTTATGATTCACTGATTTATTTGATGTCAATTTTGAACAGGTCCAAATAAAGGATTGTCGAAAAATATTTCTACTTTTATTGACATATATTCTGTACCTAATATTCGGGGCGTTTGTCTTCCAGTACTTTGAGGCGCCCTTAGAGGAGAAGTTGAGATCACAGATTGAAGGGATTATTAAATCATTTGAAGGTATGTCTTATGAAGATATCTGTACAGTATATCAATTGTATATGTATTTTGTACAGAATCTATATATTTAGTCAATACTTACGAGTTATCAACACATAATATAGTGGTATTAGATATAAATCAAATGAATTGAGAAATAGTGAGATTAACATAAAATAAATATAATTTGCTATTTCTAGTAAGTTTTTCTAGTAAGTTATAACAATTACTCATGAATATTAATTTTCAATATTAGATTTGAAGGCCTTATTAGTTTACCAGTATATTTAACAAATTTGTATCATTTGTATCATTTTGACGTTATATTAAAATAATTGAAAATTATATTTCATTGAAAACCGTAAATATTTGACTCATCGGTAATGATTTGACATTTTTTGTGATTCAAAGAAATCACCGATAAATTTGATAAATGTATTTACTCATTTCCTGTTGTGAATTATAACTTTATGCTAATCCCCGTCCATATGTCGGCTATTAATGACTTAAAAAATTCCCAAACTAATTTCCATATAATAACTGTAAATATCTTAATATTTAACTAAATATTGATAACACCAAATATCATAATACTAGAACAACAACTTAATATAATATAGATGCAAGATTATTTTTAAATAGTCATTTATTTTTGATTACTTGACAAACAAACATTCTAAAATTAATATATTAGTTTATATTTTAAAAATATTTGTAATACTGTACCTGTACTATATTGGTAAAAGTATTTAGATATTGTTTTGTATATTTATATGTCTTTATCACCATGATAAATTTGAAATGTTGGGATAAATATCTGTGTGTAGAAATGTCTGATTTATTTTTAATAAGAAATGATAATTTATAAAGTATGAATATTCTAAATTTATCATTATTTTATACAATATAAATTTGGCAAATAGTTTATAAATAATAATTTGTATGAGCCTATGTCTAGATTGAAATCCAGTATATTCTGAAAATATTGATCAATACGAAATAAATAATTAGTAAATTATTCAGCAATTATTTAAATATAATTTTTCTCAAACGTTTACAGTACATGACATTTAAATTAATATAAAATTATCTATAAATACGTATTTTATATTTATTTTTAATTTACCTCATAATGTACTCATATTATAGCATAATTTTTTGTTTATAGTTAATCAGATATTACATGCCATATACTTATAATTCTTTTTAATTACAAATAAATTAAATAATTACAATAATATTTAATAATAATAAATGTTGGAAATTTTTATAAATTTACATTCTGAATTTACAGGGATAATGAAAGCAAAATTAATATAAGACCATTTGAATCGATAGTTTAATGTGAGAATCTGTCATAAAAGTAGCGAAATTGTTGCCAAAACTGAAATACAGACAAAGATGTGTCAATGACTAAACCAAACGATTATTTAATTATTATTTATTTGCATTTTAGATAAGCTTTCCGATACTAACATAAACACAACGGTAAAGGAGTTTAAGGAGATTGTGCACAAGTATATGATGGCCCGGG
>CAJPVJ010001780.1:0-10417 GCA_905397405.1 Oppiella nova | reverse complement strand
ATATCGTTTACATTCAGCTCGAGATGTGTTCACAAAATTTAACAAATATTCTTCAGATAAAACCACAAGTATTCAAACGATTGCCAAACGAAACCATGAATTCATACGAATATTTCATTTCGTGTGAAATATTTAGAGAAGTTTTAGAATGTGTTAAATATTTACATGAATTGGGATATATTCACAGAGACCTCAAACCCGACAATATATTAATCGCCGACAATATACTGAACGGACGATTCGTAAAGTTATGTGATTTCGGTTTAGTTACAGAACACAACAGCAGAATCCATAACTTGACAGATAATAAGCATTCAATAAACGTGGGAACTACCAAGTACAGGGCACCAGAAGTTGCTCATGGCAAAAAATACGATCATAAATCTGATATATATGGGTTGGCCCTCATTGGTGGAGATAAATATTTATATTTATATTTATAGATATTTATATTCAGCCTGAACGTTTTTATCGATCTAGAAAAGTAACTGACTAATTTATGAATTTAAAATTTATTTTTAAATTAAGATTGTAAATTATTCTTCAAATGTTTTAGTGATCATGATTATTCAACTATTCATAACAATTTAAAGGGCCCTGTTTATAATCTGATTGAAATGTTGGATAAAATGATGCATCGGAGATGGCATAATAGGCCGGACTGTCGTGAAGTGTTGGCTAAATATAACGAGTGGTCTATCGATAAAAATATTGTTGCAAATGATCCCAAATTTCGGGACATATTAGAGAGTATTGATGCGATTGAGACACAAATTAGATGTAGAGATGAGAGTGAAAGAGATAAACGATATATTGATCGCACACTTAATGATGATTATTATGGCGTACAGAATGGGAAACCATTCTTCAAAAATTATTTAAAATATATTTCCAAATGGTCTATAAAGGTTAATGTTGATCATTATAAAAAGTCATTTGAGATGCTACGTAAAATTGGATCAGGAGGTTTCGGAGATGTGTTCAAGGTGAAATGTGTATCAACCGGTGAGGAATATGCTGTTAATAATGATAAACTAAAAACTAGTGTTGTGAGTCATGTATTAATTTGTAAAAGTATTTCAACACTAGTTAACACTTTTCACACTGATTGCAACTTGTGGCAGCATTGTGTACCTTTATTTTACTAATCATTATAATTAATGTTTTGAAATCTTATCTTTTATGTAACAATTAATTACGTTATTAAACATTGAATTTACAGTCAAAATAATTATTCAAAAACTCAGTACTCGTTACTTTAGTAGCATTATTAAGCTCACGCTTAACCAGGCTAATGTCATACATTATATTAGGTTGTTTGATCATGGTCAATATATCACTGCAATTCGGCCGTTTATTGTATAAATAAATCAACATAGCGGCAACCACCTCATTTAATCCGGGATATTTCGTTGATCTATTGTAGGAAATATACAGCATGTTAACATTTTAAACTAATATTTGATCATTGTAATTATATCACATTCTTTTAAAAGGTACGACAAATAATTTTGTGCAATATTATGAAAACATAAAATATAATAATAATGATGTTATTTGTGACATAACATGTATCTTAATATTTTGGTTAATAGTGTAGAAACTTTACAAGCTTAATTAATAAACTAGATTATAAAACTCACGTATTAATATCAATGTTAAACAACTCCTCCACAAAAATGCCAATACTATAGACATCAGCCTTTGTATTATATGAGCGATCGCTAGAAACTTCAGGTGCCATATATGTTTTGGTACCGGCGCCCTGAGTATTTGTTTGGGAGCCCTATTTCTGTATTTTGGCCAGTCCATAATCACCAAGCTTAATGCACCGTTTGGTGGCCAAATTCAAAAGTACCATGATATTTTCCGGTTTAAGATCCCGGTGAATAATAGCCTGGCCATGTAGGTAATCCACGGCCTCCAAAATCTCCTTAAATAAATGGTATGATATAAAATAATCTACATGACCCAGACTCTTATTCTTAACCGATGCGAAACAGGTCTTTTTGACCATGGTCACATCACACAAATTGGATGAACATAACTCCATCTGTATGTATAATACTGACGGCCCTCCAGTTCCTTGAGAGTCGGACTCCAGCCACGAATCATAGTATTTAACAACATATTTGTCATCGAGTGTCGACAGTATCTCAATCTCCCTGTACTCTAGTCTATTATCTAGTTTATTGTAATTTTAAAAGTAACAATGTAGCATTACAATTATTTTATACTATTTTATACGTACTTGTGAAGTATGGGACATACTTTTAAAAGAAATACCGCATTTTACAACACAGCACATGACTGACACAAAATATGTGGGTGGGTTTACATGGACTTGGTTAATTTGTTTCTGGACCAAAATCTGTGTTCATTTTATTTTCATGAACCCGTATCTTTTCTTGATTGTGGTACTAATTATAAAATTTTCAATTAATTATTTGTTCATTAGAGTCATGACTCACTTTTACTTTTGCCATGTGAAAGTGTTAAGTTTGTTCATATTATATTGTTATTTTATAAATAACAGAATTGTTATATACAGTAATACCAGTGGAATGTAAAGAGTTGTTCGAAAAGTACTCGCACTGGAATTAACTTGTAAACTAGATTAAATAAAAATAATTTAAAAATATACTTTTTTCGTTTTTTAATGGTCTTTCTTTTCCCGAAGACACAGATATGTTACTGTAAAGGGCTGGTATGGGGACTGGTACCTGGTCTAGAGCAAAAACTATAAGTCCTAGAGGGAATTTAAGTACTAATCAATGTAGAATTTAACGTAGAATAAGAATATCTTACTCAAAATAATATAAAACTAATATTTAATAAAATATAGATAGAAATAATTATTTTAATAATTAAAAATCCCTATTTTATTGATTAAATCGACGTAATTTATGGATGAAAATTATATATATTTATTATTGATGCTTCATGCCATCAATTGATATAAAATGAGAAATTAATAAAAAATCAATAAAAGGTATGTAAACACGCAGAACCTCTTCCACTTAGCTCTCATGGCCTCTCAATTGATGACCCAATGTTGATACGAGGGCGAATAAGTCTCGACACCGTTCTTCAACTAGATATTTTATCAATATCCTCATCGACAAGCTAATTCTTGCCGATGAGGAGAAGGAAGGTGTCGACGCTGTATCTGGTTATTGTTTCTCTTGTCCTAATGGCCTCAGAACTGTGGGTTGTTGTGCTAATGTGGCCACAGTTCTGTGGTTTCTCGGATTTGGAAGGCACCAATCCGAGATCCCAATCCCCACCGCATTCTTAAATGATGTGTGCGTGGAATTGGGCGGACAAGAGCAACAATAACATGTGACATTAGACTTTGGTAGGGGTGTTTTGAGGGGGCTAGTGGTGGATTGTTGAGGACAGTGGGTGGGTGATGATTTCATGTGGGATGGGTGGGTGTGCAGTTATCTTTTTTTATTTTTGCAAAACCTTGAATTTATAATTTATTAACAGATTTCTTTTTAAAACTTGTCTAAAATATCTTGAGTAAGATATTCTTATTCTACGTTAGATTCTACACTGATTTAATATATTATATGTTAATATTTCCTTAAAAACGTTTCTCTATAAAAGTGGTCACTGCGGTCGAACCCGAGGTCACAGGACAATATAAATTATATATTCGGACTCAGCATTGAATGTTCCTTCATATCCAACCAAAAGATCCCGATTGCCAGCTTAGGCAACTTAACCTACCCATTGAACAGGCTCCTTTGTTATTTATTAGTTTAATTAATACATACTGTATATAAGAACTATGTATAATTATGTATAATAATTTATTAAAAATATTTTAGATTATAAATGATACATCGAGAAAAAAGCGTCAGTTATTGTGGCAGTTCTCCCAACAACGCCAACACAGGCAACAGTTGGCAGATATATTTGATAAGGTGGGTCAGAATCGGGCGGCACAATTGCTGCGCCAATTTGATCAAGGTTTAAAATAAAACCAATTTGAAATTGTATCAAAGTTGAGTGAGAGTGGCTATGCAACGGTATATCTAATGAGCCATAAAACTGACCACAAATTATACGCTGTTGAACAATATGACTTAAAAGGTGAACATTTTATTAAGTTTACAATACAATGATATATCTGACCTTATATATTATATATATATATATAAGATTTTAGTGGTTTGGAAATTAAAATGGCGTACAGTGGGGTAAAAAAATTACGTGAACTACAGTCACAATATGTGGTCGTATACTACGATAGTTGGCTCGTCGATAACACGCTATCAATTCAAATGGAGCTCTGCTCACAAAACCTCCGCAATATATTGGATCATAAACGGCAGATATTTATGCGACGTCCCGAAGAGCCAATGGATTTATACGAGTACTTCATTTCATGCGAAATATTTAAAGAAATCTTAGAATGCGTTCAGTATTTGCATGAATTGAATCCACAAATAATTCACAGAAATATCACCCCCGATAATTTATTGATCACAAAGAATATGATTAATGGCAGATTCATTAAGTTAAGTAACTTTATATTTGCTACGGAACACCATGATACGGGCGAAAATACTAGAAAGCCGCATACGGCAGATGTTGGAAACACAATGTATATGGCGCCTGAAGTAACGATTGGCAAGGATTATACTCATAAATCTGACATTTATATATTGGCATTAATTGGGGCAGAGATATTCGATGTGGATTTACATGATGATTTAGAAAAGTTAGTGACATATCATATAAATTATTAGAAATTATTAAAGATTATATTTTATTTATAGAAACAAACCATATGATACTAATGATAATGTGGTTTCCGAATGAATATTACAATTGAAAACTATATTAGATATAATGTGGATTTTAAATTGGGATAAAAGGCCTAATTGTAGCGAAATATTGCAAAAATATAACGAATGGTCTATTGATAAGAATATTCTTTTAAAACATAAGGATTTACAATCGAAATTAAATAGTTTAAAGTCAAATGATTTGCAATTTTTCTATCAATTCTTAACATATAAATTAGAAATTGATACTGATGAAATGTATATAATCAAATTAAGAGATAATTATTTTAATGAAACATTTAAAAAATTAAATACCATTGGATCAGGAGGATTTGGCAGTGTTTTAAAAGTTCAAAATAAAATGGACAATCAAGAATATGCGGTTAAAATGATTACATTTAAAGAAAATGGTAAACATATTTATATTAGCATTGTGTACCTTTATCTTATATAATATAAAATATATCTAGGTTTAAATGACAAACAAAAAAGGGATATCTTTAAGGAAGTGGAGTATTTAAGTCGAGTTGACCCCCAATTTGTTGCTCAGTATTTCGATTCGTGGAGAGAATCGGATATCGTTTACATTCAGCTCGAGATGTGTTCACAAAATTTAACAAATATTCTTCAGATAAAACCACAAGTATTCAAACGATTGCCAAACGAAACCATGAATTCATACGAATATTTCATTTCGTGTGAAATATTTAGAGAAGTTTTAGAATGTGTTAAATATTTACATGAATTGGGATATATTCACAGAGACCTCAAACCCGACAATATATTAATCGCCGACAATATACTGAACGGACGATTCGTAAAGTTATGTGATTTCGGTTTAGTTACAGAACACAACAGCAGAATCCATAACTTGACAGATAATAAGCATTCAATAAACGTAGGAACCACTAAATACAGGGCGCCTGAAGTTGCTCATGGTAAAAAGTACGATCATACATCCGATATCTGGGGGTTGGCACTCATTGGTGGCGATATATTCAGCTTGGACGTTTTTACCGATATAGAAAAGTAACTTATTAATTTATGAATTTTAAATTCATTTTAAATTAAAATTGTAAATTATTCTTCAAATGTTTTAGTGATCATAAATATTCAACTATTCATAACAATTTAAATGGCCCTGTTTATAATCTGATTGAAATGTTGAATAAAATGCTGATCAGGCTCTGGAATAAAAGGCCGGACTGTCGTGAAGTGTTGGCTAAATATAACGAGTGGTCTATCGATAAAAATATTGTAGCAAATGATCCCAAATTTCGTGACACATTAGATAGTATTGATGCGATTGAAACACAAATTAGATGTAGAGATGAGAGTGAAAGAGATAAACGATATATCGATCGCACACTTAATGATGATTATTATGGCGTACAGAATGGGAAACCATTCTTCAAAAATTATTTTATAAATAATTTATTTTATAAATTGAACAATGGACATTACTCAAAAGCATTTCAAATATTGTCCACCATTGGATCTGGAGGGTTTGGTGTTGTTACAAAAGTGGAACATAAATTGTCAAATGAAGTGTATGCTGTTAAAATTATTGACCTTGATGGTAAAATATAAATTTAGGAATTATTCTTAATTATTAAAATTATTTTTTGAAATATTTTAGGATTAAATGACAAACAAAACAATATTTATAGAGAAGTACAATATTTAAGTCGAGTTGACCCCCAATATGTTGTCAAGTGTTTCGATTCGTGGAAAGAATTAAATAAAGTTTACATTCAGTTTGAGATGTGTTCACAGAATCTGACAAATATTCTGGAAATCAAACCACAAGTCTTCAAACGATTGAAAAATGAATCCATGAATTCATACGAATACATCATTTTGTGTGAAATATTTAAAGAGATCTTAGAATGTGTTCAGTATTTGCATGAAAATAATTTCATTCACAGAGACCTCAAACCCGACAATATATTAATCGCCGACAATATACTGAACGGACGATTCATAAAGTTATGTGATTTCGGTTTAGTTACAGAACACGATAATAGCGTTCATTATATAACTACATATAAACCCACCGCAGACGTGGGGACCATTGAGTATATCGCACCGGAAGTAGCATCAAGTAAAAAATATGATCATAAATCTGATATATATAGCTTGGCCCTGGTAGTTAGCGACATATTCGAGATTGATGTGTTTAAAGATCGGGACAGGTATATACAGTATTATTTTTTAGATATTAAATATGTATATATATGAAAATTTATTTTGTATATTTCAGTGACTTTCGATACTCAACTATAAATACAAAATTAAATGAGCCAGTATATTTGTTGAAAAAACTTTTAGAAGACATGTTGGACCATAAATGGCATAATAGACCGGAATGTGCGGAAGTGTTGGCTAAATATAACGAGTGGTCTATCGATACGGAGATTCTGTTAAATGATTCAGAATTTGATGACATATTGGATAGTATTGACAGAATTGAGACTCAGATTAGGGAACGGGATGTGAGTGTGAGAGACAAACAATATATTAATGACGCTCTTGATAGAAACTATTATGGCGTACAGAATGGGAAACTGTTTTTTAAAACTTATTTGTCTTGTGTTTCAAAGGGGACTCACCTAAAAGACCTAAAACTGAAAAGACCTAAACTCAAATAACTTACTAACCAGTGGTCATTTGACTTAATTTAGGTTAGGGTAGGTTAGGTGAGGTTAGGATAAATCTATTCCACTCATCAAATTTAAAATACGACCACTGGTCAGTTAGTTATTTTAGTTTAGGTCTTTTCGGTTTTAGGTCTTTTGGGGTAGAACCGTTTCAAAGAAATAATTTTAGTTTTTTATTCATTATCCTTAAATCAATAGTTTTTGAATGATGTTAAGCAGGAAAGTTTACAATTTAATCAAGATCAGTGCAATTTATTAGGTTTTTAAAATAAAAAAATTATTAATTTTCTAGATATAATTTATTTAAAAGTATTAATATTACAATTATACTAATTATATTATTCCAATTATATTAATGGAAAATTTCTTATTTTCATTAAACTTTAAATTTGATTTATGTTTGATTTATAGCACTTATATCACTTCTTATTGTTTTAAAATGTAGTTTTAATACGTATTTAGATAATGTTATCGAGATTTCGACTAAACACTATTATAAAATATACATAAATAACTATATAAATAACTATAAAATATAAAATTGAAAAATTTTGTATGGAAACCTTTATAGAGAGGTGATTTACAAAAACTGTCGAAAATAATTTTATTTTTGTGTTTATGTTGTCAAATAGCATATCAAATGAAAGTTTGATAAATAAGCTACAGTTTGGTGTTGTTTTCAATGCGTTTAATTAAATAACTTTTTAAAAAATTAAGTTCAAAGTCGTAACAGAAATCTTGAACCGTACTGTATATTAAAAATATAATATAATGGGTGCTTTATTCCCGGTTATTATTAAATAAATATATTTTGCGTAAAGTTGTATAGTAAATAGATTAATTGTAGAGGTTATTTTTAATTTAGGATTAATAACTAACCATGATGATATTATTATAAATAATAATTAAATTATCAAAATATCTTAAATTTAGATGCTAAAATTTATATTTAAACATTAATTATAATCAATAAAACTATAATTTATATTAATTTTTAAAAATTTAATTAAAGATTAACATACATTTTATATTTGAAAATCTCCTGAGCTTGTTTATATTTATCATGCACATAAATTATCATTATTTTATTAGTTGATTAATTAAATTACATCAATTAAATAAAATTTGGCGAAAATATACAAAATCTTTAATATTTATAAATACAGTAATTAGATTATCTATAAAATAAGACCCATGGTAATTAATTTGGCAACTCTACAGTATAATATACATATTATGTAACATTGCACCACCTTAAATCTTTTGCCTGTAATTTACTAACAAATAAGCTGTATATTTATTAATACAAAAATGAATTAATTTTTAACTTTTAATTTGTCACTAATACAATTAATTTTATCCCACTTATTAAAATATTAAAAGTAATTAATAATTAATTATTAATCTAATAAACTGTCACTTAATATCAATAATTTAATTTATTTTACCTTATAATGTTAAATTAAGATTTTTGGTTTTTATTAGCCGGACGTATTTCGTTAAATAAAATATAATATTTTTTTTTGTTTACCCAAATATTTACCTATTAATTTTGTAATACCCATATTTCAATAGTTTTATGAATGATTTATAAGCAAGCAAGATTTTATGCTAGATATAAATTTATTTAAAAATAATATTATTACATTGCTACATCAGTGTGTCAAATAATAATTAATTAATACAGTACATAATAAAAATATTAAGTATTTAATGTGCAAAATAATCATTAAAATCAGTGTAAATAAAAAATAATTAATTATAAAAAGTGAACATAATGAATTACATGGAATTTTGAACCACCTTACTCAATACAAATTATTTATTTAAGGGGTCCTGAGAGCACCGGGTATGCCATAGGTTAACCCCATTAGCATATGTAGGCAAACATTGGTATTCAAGCCCTTACAGGTGACGGCTGCCATACAGGTGCCTATCTTATTGCGTTTAAGGCATTTAAGGATCTCCTTCTGACAGGCGAGCGCCACCTTATAGCCAATACAGTCAATGAACTGGACTACCTGGGTGCTCACGGTAAATATGTTGCCAAATATACCAACTACATCAATTGGTGGGACTGGGCCTGGTGGGAATTGCGCCGGGGGTACTACTGATGACCCACTTACAGTGGGTTGGGACTGCCCGGGGGCTGGCTGTGCAGGTGGTGCCGGTGTTGGAGGTGCTGCTGGTCCGGGAGGTGCGCCTACTTGCGGGCTGGGTGCTGATACAGGAGTTGCTTGAGAGCCAGGTACTGGTGCCGCTCCCGGTTCTGGTTGTATACCAATTACTGGTGCAGCTCCAGGGGCTGGTGCTAGTTGAGTGCCAGGTACTGGTGCTGCTCCAGGTGCAAGTCCAGGAGTAGTTGGGGCAGCAGCACCGAGACCAGGAGTTCCGGTTAGTGGTGGTCCAGTTGTGGGAGGTCCTACATTGGTAGCGGTAACTATTGCGGGTGTAGTGACCACCACTTGACACAAATTAGGTGTAGTATTGATGGCTATTATGAGTAGCACTAGTATTACTGAAAGTGATGATAGTTTTTATCAAATGTTTTCAAACTGTTATTTTGTATGTAAATAATAACTCAAATATTAATCATATAAACTAATTAAAATTCATCCCTCCCAATCATAATTTTTAAATATTTTAAATCAAACTAGGTAAACTAATTTTTCTTGATATGATAAATATTATATTCAAAATAAACTTACCTTTCATATCTGAAAAGGTTAATATTAAAATTTATTAAATGTAATTATAATTACTATTACAATGTTTATATGTATGAGTTAGACAACTGACTAAAACTAAATATAATTTAAATGATTTTGTGTTTTAATATACACCGGTCGAAATAACAACTTTTATCTTGTATAGTTTTTGCTGTACAAACAATGACTATTTATTCCTTTAAACATAGTGTAGAGACATAATATCTTCGGGAGAATAATCAGAATCAAA
>CAJPVJ010001779.1:0-15072 GCA_905397405.1 Oppiella nova | reverse complement strand
ATGTATCATATTTCATATCTTTTGAATTAATGATCATAAGTATAAATGTTTTGCATGTATTGTATAATCTATTAGAAATATATGTTTTTTATAAAATTAAAGATAACAAATATTTTAAAACAAAAAACGAATGAATTATTGGCTTTTTGATTTATTGTTTTCAATTATCTATATATTTTTGCTCTACCATTATTTATAAATATATTGAAATATAAAAATTCAATATTTTTATAAAGTTTAAATGTTTATAAAAATAATTGTATTAAACATCAGTAAAATAAAATATTTTATAACAGATTTAACACATTTAATTATTTTTTATTTGGAAAAAAATAATAATTAAATCACTGAACGTATGATAAATGATATTTGACTCCAAAAGAAAGTCTTTCCTGCACTCAAGGATATGATCCTTAAGTTGCCTTTTATTAAGTTCCTAACGAAGTATTCATTAAAAAATTAAATAACAAATAAAGCAATTTATATTTTAAAAATGATTTTAACTATTACCATATATCAACGTATACTTTAAATTAATGATAAAGACCATCACTAGACCACAAAACATCTTACAAGTTGGCAAAATTTTGCATATTTTGTAGTGCATAATAAATTTGACTAGTTATAAAACATCTATAATAAATTTTAAACCATAAAGTATTATATAAAATTTTAAACTTTTATTTTTTAATTACATTTATTAAGTATAATACCCTAAATTCTTAAACTAATTTAATAAAAAATTTTAATTAAACAATTCAATTAAGTTAAATATGAAAATAATATGAAAATAATCCTTTCTAAAATGTGGTTCTTATTAAACAGTTAAGTGAAGTCAACTAAAAAGAGGCAAAACACCAAAATTTTGATAATTTATTTGCGAACGTGTTATGACTTATATTATATAAAATCTAATGTTAAATAAGAATGAATTTTATTAAAAATAGAGAATGAATACAGAATATAAATGCAATTTCGATTTATTGGAAAATGTGAAATAAGTTTGTGATCAGTCTTTATATATAATTTCGAGTAAAAATGCAAATCCATTGATATTTATATTACTATAAAAACTGTTTCCGACGGGAATTCAAAAATATATTTATTAAAAAATACTAAATGCAATATGAATTTTCATTTCAAAACAGTTTGCAATGAAAAAACTTTTAAAATATTAAATTCATTGAAATTTAAAATCAGTTGTTTTATATGAAAAAAATCCTTAGAAATATGAGAAATAAATTTAATTAAAACACTTTTTTCTGCTCTAATAATGAAATATGAGAAAACAATGTGAACTTATACTCAATTACTTATAACTTATTAGGCTTATATAATAAATTTTCAGACAATTGCTATTAATATTAATACTTTGATGGCATTAATGATTGGATTTTATATCCAATAATTTATAGATATTTTTATATATTTTATCAATTCTGTAGCCAAACATATCATTGTTTGGATTAGTCTCAGAGGTATTCTTATTCTTCATATTATATTTTCGATTTGATTTTGACCTTAAGATGTGATCCCATTATCTGAACAAATCATTTTCATCATAACAGCCGAGACACTGTTTGAACGGCACATATGTTTAGCTATTGTTTTGAGTAAAACTGTTTTGCAATTGAATTGTTTGCTTCACATTCAGTGATTTGACTCAAAGTAGTGTTTGCCTCAAGATATTCACTATCAATGGTCTTATATTTGAATAGATTTCATATAAATTCTAAATATTTATCATTTGTAATGAAATGAAATTTAAATCTTATATGATTTGAGGTTTAAAAACTCATTCATTACAGAGTAAATCAATAACTGGTGTGAACTGGGGATGAAAATAAAGTTTCAAAATTTTGGTTATTAATGAATGCAATTAATAATGAATATATACTATAATACCCTTTTGTTTAGCTTTTAATTACTTTTGAAAGACTTTTTGAAATCCTATTTTTGATGTATAAATAAATCAATAAAAACATAATTTAGTTAGAGTTGAGAAACATTTATAAAAAGCAAATGTTTTGTTTTAATAAAAATAATAAAATATAATAAATCAAAGATAAGAAGCAATATTATTGTGAATTATACTATAAATCAATAAAAACATAATTTAGTTAGCGTTGAGAAACATTTATAAAAAGCAAATGTTTTGTTTTAATAAAAATAATAAAATATAATAAATCAAAGATAAGAAGCAATATTATTGTGAATTATACACTAGAACAAAAAATTCAATAATTAATATTAATAACAATTTTGTTGTGTTTGAAGCAAAAAAAACAATTCAATTATAGATCGGCTCTAATAGTGGCGATCGATAGACAAAGTTTTGGAAAACAAGTGAACGATAATTATGAAGATTCCTCTATTCGGGTAACAATACTTAGATTACTATTAAACAAATACAGTCCGTCCCAGTGATATCGCACTGGTACCTCAACACTGAGTGAACTAATATTGATTTTAACTGGAAGTAAGTAGAGGACAAGTTTAGCAAATGTGAGGGATTTTATGGACTCATAATAAATGCCATAAAAATAGGAAAAACTTTTATTGATATCGATGTTCACTATAAGTAGTGATACACTGTATTTGCAGAATAATCCCAATGTTTCCGTTATGAGAGTCATTGTTGGAGTGGAAATAAAATTCATTTCCTATCAAACATCACAACTCTTTTTAAAGTGCATTAGAATTACTTTGACTCTGACTTTAGGCTTAACTTTTGAGGCAAAAACAAAATCTAAACATTATTTTGTCCAAAGAAAGAAGAAATGATGAGTTTTTTTTGGACTTTTCATTATTTTATTTCGTTTTTCTTATGTGTAAAGTATGGCAAAACATGTTGACTACTAATATACAACTGTACTCTACTGGAAATAATGTCTAATTTTTTCATCTTAACCGTAACACTTAAGAATACACTTGAAATTTATGGCCATTAAAGTTTCACAAAAATTTTAATCCACAAAATGTTTGAAAATAAAACTTTAAGTTATTTCTAAATCATTGACTAATTCACTGTAAAACGCGATCTATGTTAAAGTAATAGAAGGACATAATTATAATGTATTTAGTTTAAGGTGTAATTATTTGTGAAAACTTGAAAACAACTGCACAAATTTTATGTCTGAATAAAAGAGTTAATTTTGTTTTTGTTTTGGGGAAAAATGTTTTACAAAAGTTTAGACAATACTTGAATAGCTGTATAATTAATGAAATGTTAGCCAAAATAGATTTGAGACATTCTGTACGACTAATGAGAAAGTCAATGCTCTAAAAATATATTAACTTTAGTTTAAATATTAAGCACTCAAGTTATTTCAAGAATTTAATTATAATTTACAAACATTTCCGCACAAAAACATTTGCTTATTATTGTTTGTATCGTAAAATAGTACAGAATTTGTACACATTACTCCGGAATTTATTTAATTTTAATATTTTGCCAAATCAAATAATATATTGATATTTTCGAAACTATTTCAAATGTCAAGAATTTTATTATCATATTATAGAGCAAACTATATTGAAATGGAATTCAATTGAATTATGTCTTTATTTGATTTATTTTACTCCCATTTTCATCTAAAAGTGTAATAAAAGTGACAAAAATTTGTCATAATTTCAATCATATATTCAATGGTCAGTCAAAAGTGAAACATTTAAACCAAACGCAAAGTCATGTCAAATGTTTTTCAAAAAATGTGAGCTTTAAAGAGTGAATTCATGAATACTTGAGTTGAATACAGGATGCTATTGAATGCCTGGAAGCGTTTTATTAGCTCTTACTCTGACATCAAATATATGCTCTCAATCTCATTATAATAAGTGACCGGAATATAGAAATTCTGGTAACATTTGCCTGTCTTATTGATTTTATCACAAACTCTCTATTATTTGTATTGTATTCAACTTACATCAAATATGTTAACCATATTTAATATAGTGAATGCTTTTATGAATGTGTACACTATTCAAAATTGGTGTACACTAAGCATTATTAAGTGAACCAGGTTCTGTCTTTTGTTTATTTCTTTTTAACAAAAAATACTGGCACTACCAGTGCTTCTCATATGAAATGATCATTTAATAAAATAGACATAAATATGATTTTGTAAACAAATATTTATTGGCCACTGAAGTGGTCACTGAAATGGTCTAAATGGTGGTCTCATTTGAATTCATTGAGTAACTGCTGAAGAGATATGGGTTCGCGAATCAAAGTGAAGGCTGAGTCGGATCTCTCGCTGGTCTCTGCGGCCGATGTGTTGTCCTCGACCTGCGGCTCAGTCTCACCACCGGCTCTATTGGTCGCAACACTGTCTTTGTCAGCACTGGGATCTGGTCTGTCAGTCATCACTGCGTTTGACTGACTTTTGGAGCTGTTTTTGGGACTCACTTTTCGCGCCCTTTTGGCCATTGAGTTCAGATCACTGGACACTGTGCTCCGGCTTCTCCTCCTTTTGCCTCCACTTCTCGCACACGATCTCTTGCGCGGAGTCTTCTTCATTGCAGTTGCAGTCCTTAGTCTTCACCACCAATTGATTCACTCTTTTGACAATTGAATAAAAACTACTTTTCTGTCCTTTCGTTGCGACCGTTGTCAGATTTTGATACAATACTGGTTTGCATTCAATAGTAATTAATTGAAACTAAATTCACGAGAAATATCACTTAAAATATTGTAGTTATTTACAAATTAAATATAAAATCAGTTTAAAATAAGATTAATATAACCGACATTTATGTAATTAACTGTTTTATTCATAATTCAATATAAACCAAACCACGGAAGAATAAATAAGATCTTAATTGTCATTATAATGACAAAAATGGTTGCATATAATGAAAAAATATTTTCTATTATTTAGGATTTTATTAAATTCAGTATTTATAATACATTCAAATGATAGCAATTATGAAATAAAAATTAACTCAAAGTTTATATTTTAATCAAAATCAATTATATCTTGAGGTTTAGTGACTAAATATTGTCTCAAATCAGAGATAATAAGACAAAATCGACATACACTCGAAGAACTGATTGAAAAATCATAGATTTATAACACAAACTGACAAAAAATAATCAATTATTTGACAACTTCTATACACAAAACCACATTTAAATTGTCATAATTTAAACCTAATTTAAATGTTTTATTCAAATATTGTGTTAAATAAACATAAACTGAATTTCGGTTTTAAAATATTTTTATTTTACGAATAATTTTGATATAAAACATAATTTTGGGTCATTTCTTGGGTTGAAGTCTGGATTCCGAGGGAACGACACTTCACTCTTCCTCTCCTCCGGAGTGCGATCTCCTTCTCCTTCTTCGGCGGCCACCACTTCTTCCCTTCGAATGGGAACGCCTTCGGCGGCGACCCCCAGACCGGGAGCGACCCTTTCGGCCCTTTGAACCACTCTTTGAACGGCGGCGCCGATGCCTCGACTCGAGGACCTCACCGCCCGATCGCATTCGGATCTCTCGCTGGTCTCTGCGGCCGATGTGTTGTCCTCGACCTGCGGCTCAGTCTCACCACCGGCTCTATTGGTCGCAACACTGTCTTTGTCAGCACTGGGATCTGGTCTGTCAGTCATCACTGCATTTGACTGACTTTTGGAGCTGTTTTTGGGACTCACTTTTCGCGCCCTTTTGGCCATTGAGTTCAGATCACTGGACACTGAGCTCCGGCTTCTCCTCCTTTTGCCTCCACTTCGAGCACACGATCTCTTGCGCGGAGTCTTCTTCATTGCAGTCCTTAGTCTTCACCACCAATTGATTCACTCTTTTGACAATTGAAAAAAACTACTTTTCTGTCCTTTCGTTGCGACCGTTGTTCAGATTTTGATACAATACTGGTTTGCATTCAATAGTAATTAAATGAAACTAAATTCACGAGAAATATCACTTAAAATATTGTAGTTATTTACAAATGAATTCAAAATTTTAAATATAAAATCAGTTTCAAATAAGATTAATATAACCGACATTTATGTAATTAACGGTTTTATTCATAATTCAATATAAACCAAACCACGGAAGAATAAATAAGATCTTAATTATCATTATAATGACAAAAATGGTTGCATATAATGAAAAAATATTTTCTATTATTTAGGATTTTATTAAATTCAGTATTTATAATACATTCAAATAATACCAATTATGAAATAAAAATTAACTCAAAGTTTATATTTTAATCAAAATCAATGATATCTTGAGGTTTAGTGACTAAATATTGTCTCAAATCAGAAATAATAAGACAGAATCGACATACACTCGGAGAACTGATTGAAAAATCATAGATTTATAACACAAACTGACAAAAAATCAATTATTTGGCAGCTTTTTATACACAAAACCACATTTAAATTGTCATAATTTAAACCTAATTTAAATGTTTTATTCAAATATTGTATTAAATAAACAAAAACTGAATTTCGGTTTTAAAATATTTTTATTTTACGAATAATTTTGATAGAAAATCATAATTTTGGGTAAATCTTGGTTTGAAGCCTTGATTCCGAGGGAACGACACTTCACTCTTCCTCTCCTCCGGAGTGCGATCTCCTTCTCCTCCTTCTTCGTCCACCACTTTTTCCCTTCGAATGGGAACGCCTTCGGCGGCGACCCCCAGACCGGGAGCGACCCTTTCGGCCCTTTGAACCACTCTTTGAACGGCGGCGCCGATGCCTCGACTCGAGGACCTCACCGCCCGATCGCATCGGAAGTGTCGACTACTCTTCGGAATCGACTTCGAGTTCGTTTCGATTCATATTTGAATGAATTTTGTGAAAAGGATTGCAAAGAATTTGAGACAATTTTCTAACCCAACGATCGAATGATGAGATTTTCAAATAACACCTCTTTTTATACCCAATATTACAACAATCACTCAATTCTCGCACTCCTTTCAAACATAATANATGAATTTTGTGAAAAGGATTGCAAAGAATTTGAGACAATTTTCTAACCCAACGATCGAATGATGAGATTTTCAAATAACACCTCTTTTTATACCCAATATTACAACAATCACTCAATTCTCGCACTCCTTTCAAACATAATATTCCCTTACTTTTCATATCATTTTATGTATTCATACTAAAAAGTTTTTAGTAAAAACTAACTTCAATCAAAAGACTAACTTCTAATATTCAATCAAAAGACTAAAAATTTAATCATTTAATCACTAAATGTATAATTAGCGTTACATTCAGTGCAGACTTAGGTTAATGCAAATTAATGAAATTTTTAATGTCTACATTCAAGTGAGGAATAATCTGTTAAAATGTAGTACAGAGTACTGTATTGTATTTTAAAAATTATTACCGGTAAATTACAGTATAAAAAATGTATGTCTAGTCTTAATTGCATAAAATTTAACTTTCCACATTTGTATTAAAATTTTTATTCAATACTAAAATAGTATTTTATGTAATGTAGCTTATTTTGTATTCTAGACCCAATGATTAATAATTTCTATGTATAGTATAAGACTTGTATGGTATCATAGTATCTTTTAGTAGATTGTTTGGATGTGGTGGTTGTGGGCACTGGTATCGCAATTGTCCTGTAATTAAGAAGTGAGTGAACGGATGACTGAATTGAATGGAAAGGTATTAAAGTGAACACAATATTTAGATAAGACTTATTGTTGATTGAATGATGAGAGTGAGAGGGAATGCATTGAATCACAAACCAATTCATAAGAATCACAAACTTGTGAATTGAAGATAAGAAACAACAAAAATCATATCAAGTCTTCGGCTCATAGTCTGTGTACAGAAGAGGCGACTATTAAAACATTTTGTTCGCCCTTTTGTCGCATGAATTAACAAAACCTATTGACAAACAATGAATTACTGATGACTGATATAAATAGAAAGAAAAAACAAATAACACAAAAAGTTTTGTCAGTTTTTCTTGCATTCAATGTAGAGTTAAGTGTAATATAAAGAATAAATCAATAATTGAATGTATGGTATGGATGGCTGACCAATAAATCATGTGAAACACTGATTAACTGAATTGTGCCTCAATTGTGCCACTAATTCACAGTCCCTTAAAATACATTGAATTTATAATTAATCAAAAATCAACACAACTTTGCTTTTATGATTTATATAACAATATAACATACAATTCCCTTCCATTCCCTTTCATTTCGATTTTCAATAATTCAATATTTTAATTAATTAATTAACTCAATAAATGCTATCAACGCTTATGTGAATAAATGTGAAGTCTTTATTGAATTTTTATTTTTAAAATGCTATATTAATCATAAAAAATAAAAATATACCATGTTATTGATTATTCATATAAATAATGCTATACTCCTGACAATTGATTACAATTTTAATTTTAAACCCACACTTAAAGGCAAGAACTCAATTGATTTACAGGATAAATGAATTATTTCACATTTGTATTTACGTTTAGTTATAACTCATAGTTTTGATGAATACAATTATTGATTTTGGATTTTATGCAAAATTAATTCAAATAGATTTTGGAGTTTTCATAATTTATTTTAAAATGAGTCCAAAATTTATGATATATTTAGAAGCGATTCATTGAGTGTCTGTTTAGAAGCAATAGTCCTTTGTATTGATTTTAATGACCGAAATAACTAGAGTTAAGTGAGTTATGAATGGGATGGTTGGCCACCATTTGATGCACTTTACTGTAGACTGGAATGGAATTTATTATTGTCAGGAATTTTCATATAATACAAGATCTTATAGTTTTCATTCCGAGCCTAATATCTCTTATAATATTAATAATATTCACAAATTATAAACCAATTTATAAAAAGTGCTTAGTTTTGTTATTTATGACTTAAATTCATAAATGTCTGAATATTTTGCTTAATATAGAGCTCAGTAGTCATTAGTTAGTAGTAGTGGTGACAGTTGTACGGCAAGACTCTACTGTATATGTGCTGACAATCTCATATAAAACCAACACTGAATTCAAGACATGGATTCAGATATTTTCACATAAATATATAGAATTGCAGCGAATTTTTCTCCTATTCTAACATTTTTCAAACAAAATGACTTATAAGCAAAGCATTCAATTTTGTCCATTAGAGCAGTAAAACTTTTTTCTCTTCAAAAAAGTGTTGCTTTTCTATTGATATGAAAAGAAAGTTTCAAAGAAATTGATGCATAAATTTCGCCAATTCTATGCGACTTCAATCAATTCAATCGCTTTTTGTAGTAAAAAGAAAACAAAATTAAATATTATGTTTAATAGAGATTATCAAACCAAACAATAATTGAATACTTTTGAAATGCAATCAATATTTTTACTGTTACTAAAAATAGTTAATTCAACAAACTCTTTAATTAAAAGTCAATTTTATTATAGATTATAAATTCTCAATAGAAATATTGATTTATTTGTTGTTTTATTAAAGTCATTGTTTAGTCTACTGTTTAGAGCAAATGGTTAGCCGATAGGAAGGCATAATTTGTCTCAATTAGATCACAGGCAATGAATAAACAGAAGACCACATAATTTCATTTGTTTTCAGCAATCCGTGTGTTTCACACAATCTGTTTATTGACTTTTGTAAACGAAAATATTATACATTTGTTTATTGAATAAATTTGCAAATTAGTGACCGAATAAACAGGCAAAAAATTAGCCAAACATTTGCCAGATTGAAATCAATTGTTTTTATGTTAATCTAAACGTTAAAGTCGTTGTGTTTGCCAGAAGTGTTGAGTTATCTCTGCAAATAAATTTGGGAATAAAACCATAAAAATAATATATTTCTCTGTTGAACACAATTTTCAATCGCTTTTTGTAGTAAAAAGAAAACAAAATTAAATATTATGTTTAATAGAGATTATCAAACCAAACAATAATTGAATACTTTTGAAATGCAATCAATATTTTTACTGTTACTAAAAATAGTTCATTGAACAAACTCTTTAATTAAAAGTCAATTTGATTATAGATTATAAATTCTCAATAGAAATATTGATTTATTTGTTGTTTTATTGAAGTCATTGTTTAGTCTACTGTTTAGAGCAAATGGTTAGCCGATAGGAAGGCATAATTTGTCTCAATTAGATCACAGGCAATGAATAAACAGAAGACCACATAATTTCATTTGTTTTCAGTGTGT
Source organism: Oppiella nova (assembly GCA_905397405.1). Classification (NCBI taxonomy): domain Eukaryota; kingdom Metazoa; phylum Arthropoda; class Arachnida; order Sarcoptiformes; family Oppiidae; genus Oppiella; species Oppiella nova. Next base: position 4,914 of record CAJPVJ010001779.1, on the reverse strand, counting down.
TTCACACAATCTGTTTATTGACTTTTGTAAACGAAAATATCATACATTTGTTTATTGAATAAATTTGCAAATTAGTGACCGAATAAACAGGCAAAAAATTAGCCAAACATTTGCGAGATTCAAATCAATTGTTTTTATGTTAATCTAAACGTTAAAGTCGTTGTGTTTGCCAGAAGTGTTGAGTTATCTCTGCAAATAAATTTGGGAATAAAACCATAAAAATAATATATTTCTCTGTTGAACACAATTTGTCATACTTTAGAGGAATACACATAAAATTTAGTGCAAATGCATTTGAGTTTTAAAAACGCATCTAAAATAATATTTTATTATAATTTCGGCTCATTTTAGACGATGTCATCGTTTAGAGAACAACATCTAATGTTTACTTAATATTAATAATGTGGTGATAAATAGAGGGGACAGTCGTCTATGAGTTAAAATTGAAAATTCAATTCTGTTTTTAGTGTATGATTTGTCTGTAAATATTGTTTCTCTATTATATTCACTTGAATCAAGTCTTGCAAAAGCAGAGCATCTGCTCCAAGAAATTCAGTCTTATTTCATCATTTCCTACAGATTTTGAAACTATTTTTTGTGCTCAGAATTGAGAGAAAAACATTCAAAACTGAAATCGATTCAAAAACTTTTTTTAGTAATGCATCGAAAAAAATGCTGTTAAGTCTAAGATAAAAGAGAAGGAAAACTATTTTATATATTTATTTGTGTGAATATATTCTGATAACGAAATACGTCTAACGACTCGTTTCTTTATGACCATAAAAATGCAAACAAAGAATCCATAGATTTGGACAAAAGATTATAAGTAATGAATATATTTATATATAGAATATTCTTTATGGCAACTCTAATTCCGGTATTCAATGTTATTATTAATCTAAAAATAAATGTTTTCAAAACAATTACTAGTATTTGTTGAATGAGCTTACCTATAATGAATGTAAGTCATTCATTGCAAGTACGGTATATAGGATATGGTATATCCATTCTATATTATAGTCTAACAAAAGTAGATATAATACTAATCCATAAAAGATTTTGAAAAAACAAAAGAACTTTTATTTTATTTTTATGTGAAACGATGAAATGTTTTAAACTCTATTTTTAAAAAACTATTGATTTTATTTCATGTTTAATGTCTATAATATTTCAATCAATTTTCAATTTTATTTTTCCAAATGTTATTTTTTATGTTTCTCAATTTTCAATATCTTTGTTTAATTGAAAAATGCAAGTTTGTATGTTTTTAACAATACAAATGTTTCTTAACATAATGCAAACATTGTATTTGTTTTTCATTAGTAAATTGATTTAACTTTAATTACACAATCAATTCGATACAAAGAGTTAAAGAATTTGTTATAAATTGTTTCACATTAAATGGTTTTATAACAACAAAAACTAATAGTATTTATCGTTTGATTTCATTTATTTTCAGACCATTAATGATCTGACTGTCAGATTGAGATCAACCCCTATTCCCAGTGACCGGTCATTTGACTTCCTGATAGTTCAAACATTATTTGAATTAGTTTTTACAGAAAATACATTTACTTATGATATGAGTTATGTCCCCAAATCGTAATAATGTTGCCGTAAATGTCAAACGCATAACACATATAAAGTATTATCAACTTTTTAAGGCATACAATGAGTTTGAGTTTCTTTTCAAATATTTTCTTTTAGTTTATTTCTAAATGATATACAAATGGAAACAAAACACAAATTAATGTAAATTCTTGAGTTTATATTCAAACAGTATTTATGCAATAAGTTATATTGAACTTTATATGATCACTGTTATTTTGTTTTGTTATGCAATCAAAATGAATTATTGATTTATGGTCAATGGTTTATAAACGTTGTTAAATAACAATAATTTATATTAATAATAACAAATAATAACCTATAAATTGTAGTCTCAATTTGTATGAATTATACAAACAGTCATATCAAATGAGATGAAATGTCTTATTTGATATGTCCTATGAATTAAGTTAAACAGTTTAGTAGTAAAACATAAGAATAAGAAAAAATGTAACCATTAAACCGTGTTGTATAGAACTAACAAAATGGCAAAAATCTATTTTTCAAAATTCAATTTTAACATAATATGCATTTCTGTTTTCCCAAATTGTTTTCCAATTATATAAATATTTTTTGTTTAAAAATTAAAAATATTTGTAGCAAAAAGCAAAAACCAAATTAAATTATTAATATAAACTTATATGACACAAAGTATAAAAAATATTTAAAGTTTGCATTACTATAATAATATCTGGAAGTCCATAAAAATCTTCTTACAAAAAATTCATTTAATTAATCCGGTTATATGAATAATATTCAATGTATTAATAATTAAAACATTAAGTACATTAACTAAAGATATTAAATATATTTTTAGAAATAGAAATCTTGTTACATTGTAAAATATAACAACAATTTTTATATCTTAGTTATTTTAGCCATTATCTGGGATTAAAGTTTAAAGACTACTAGAATTGTAATTTTGTAAATGAGAAAGTTTTTATTAAAACAAGTCAAGAATTGTAAAAACTTTATCACAACATATATTTTATTATGTTAGTGTATTATTATTTATTATTATTAAATTTTCCATTTATAAATAAACCATTTACAAATGTTCCTATATTTTATAAAAGTTATTAAGAGAGTTTGACATTACATTAAAAATATGCTTTAATTAAAGAGCAATTTAATTTGCTATAGATTTAACTTTAAATAAATTTTTTGTTGAAATGTTTAATAAGGAATGGAAACTGATAATATATTTGATCTACAAATAAATGTCATTAGTTTGCTTAAAGACATTATAAGACTTTCATTAGACTGTAAAATATAATCCACACAATAATTTAATTTTGTCTCAATTACAAAGTAAAGTTATAGTTATGTCCTTAATATTCATATATATATATATATATATATAAAGAATTGATTAATTCTGAATCTTAAATTTAATAATTTGTTATAAAAGTTATTATTATTTATTTAGATTTAAAATAATATTTACTAATACTGGAATGTGAAATGTGGTTTGTATATAATATGTGCAAATTTTAGTTCATCTTCATATTTATTTCATATATTAAATAATTTTACAAAGAATTTAATGCAAACAATACTAATGAGAAGAATCAACACAAAAAAGTAAAATTTAATGAATTACTAAAAATCTTTAAAGAATTCTTGAATTTAAACTTAAGGCATAAAACAAATTTTGGTTTTAATCTGCTTTAATGAATACTTTTAAATAATATAATTAAAACTTTTCCTTAGTTTATGTCTTGAAAACAATCTAAGCAACAAAATAACACAATTCTCTTATGTTTGCGAATAATGTGTTGGAAATCCTATTTGTGTGCCGTATTCTTCAAAATGATATCTTTTTAAGTCCAGTCTTTGTGTATATTTTATAAACAATAATCGCATCGCATATACAGTCTTAAAGATCATAACTAGTTTGAGTAAAAGACAGTAATTTAATTGTTTTATATCTTTTGGCCATAATTTGTAAATAAAAATAATATGACAATAAATTTAAGCTAGAAGTATACAAAAGTCGTAACAGTTGCTAATTATACATTGAATCACACATTTGCTTAATATTTAGAATATTGAATTGCGAGACAATATTATAGCAATTTGTTTGCCAGCAAATGGAGTAAAGCAATGGATTGGAGTTACAGGCGTGAGGTTAAGGGCTGATCCTAATGTTAATTTGTAAGTAAAAAATCTACTCTCGAGTGAACAGTTGGGATAAAATAGAAAAAGAGGAGAAAAGCAATTATTACGGACTGACAAACATATAAAACATTGGCAGCGAAATGATCTAAAGTATGGCTAAACTGGCAGTAGTTGGGTATATGTGCCGTCATTTGCAAAAACTAATTCATCATAAGTGAGGCAAAAGCAAAGACTAATGATATAAATATTATAATTCAAACAATTTTCACACTGAATGTCATTTTGAGTTACTTTATTAGCTCCGAAAATCTCGGCTTAACTTTTAAGTTAATAGATATACATTTTTGAACATTTTGAGCATAACATCATCTATAATAAGGGCATATGTTATATAACTATAAATATTAAAATATCATATAATTCGCACACAACTTATTGTTAACATTGAAAACAACTGAAAATTTTCTCTTTTGTTTCTAATATGAGTACAAAAAGGAAAGAATAGAGTATTTAGTATTTGAGCAGAAAATGTTAATCTGTGCCGACGTTTACACTCGTATACAGTATTAGCGAATATGCAGTAATGAAAATTAGTTAAAACGAAATGAAATATTAGCATAATTTGGAGATACAAATGTTACCATTGAAGGCAATGATTAAACTTTTGATTCTCTTTTATAATAGATATGTTAGACTTGCCTATCATTCCAAACGATTCTCTTTTATATATTATAATTCGTTTATTGCTAACAAGATTTGCATCAAAAACAGTCACACAGTATATTCAGTACTGAAATAATAATATTATATAACTGTACATCAAATGTCTCGTCGATTATATGAACACTTATTTGTCTCATCTATTCATAGTTTTATGAGAACACAAAAAATGATTATCTTATGAGGGGTTATATAAAAGTAATTATTGACGATATGATAAGGCATTACAATAGGATATTAGAGAAAGTATGGCATATAAAGGGCGATGAATGGCAAAGTGCGCGGATGTGTGTCTGTCTGTCACCGGCATCTGCTCTGACGGTGATATGTCTTGGAAATACTTTGGCTGTTAAGACATGTGAGTACCCATTGATTTCAAATAACTCAAGCCATGAACACATGAGATCATGGAATTAATGTCTGCAATACAGGCACTGAAATGCAGTTTCCTTTGGCCTTCACTTC
>CAJPVJ010001778.1:0-15077 GCA_905397405.1 Oppiella nova | reverse complement strand
ATATGGATGAATGAGAGACCAACTGTTGAGCCAAATGCAAAATTACAGCATTTTATGTGAATATAAGCCGAGATTTATATTTGAAATAAAATATTCAATTATTACTACAAACCACTATTGCATTCAAATATCCCGAAAAAACTTTGGTATTATTGTCTAATACAACACAAAAATAAATACTATTTTGAATAAAACTATATTTTGCCATCAATTGCAGTGAATTTCCAGCAGTTTAGTCGATATGTTTAACGGAAGGATATCTCAAAAATGTTTGCATTTTTAAAACAAAACTATAGTTTTAAGAATATTATCCAATATTTATAATTTGCGAAAGAAATCAGTATTTTAATCGTGACTTTTATTTGACAGGTTTAGTTGCCATGATTGTTTGCATGAATGCCGTGCATATAGCCGTGTGGTGTATTTTATGAGTTTGAATCAAAGTCAAGGATAGTGACCTGGATCAAATCACAATTTATTGATACACATCTAATCGTATTTCTAATTCAAGTAGAAATTTTTAAAATTTTTAATAAATTATATTTTAAAAGACAATTAAAATGAGAGAATTATTATCAACGAAAGGACTGCCAACTGAGTCAGGCGTAGAAAATAGGCTCATATTTCATATTTTCATTGACTACTTGTGCCAACTCATACCTGACCATAATCTCAGGTATGAGTAAACTCTTTTGACAACAACAAAAAAGTTTTGCGAAATATTTTTCCCTTTTATAACAAATATATTTTATACGCTTTTTATTCAAAATATATACTTTATTATGACTTTCTATAGTCTTTTAACTTCATTATAAGGCATACATTTATCTTTTTTCAAATTTTCGTTTTATTTGTTTTTCTCGTTGAGTTCATTTTCATTTAAACTTTATTTTAAATACATGTCATTCATGTCAGTGGAGGACTCGGAGTGAAAAACTTTTCAAAATGTGATTTCTCTACACAAAACGGATATCACATTACACGCGATGTTCAGACACTTTTGAGTTACAAAAATTACTATACTATCTCTTTTTGTTTGTTTTCATTTTACTCTTAATTTAGTTTTCAGTGAAATATATACTCATTGAACAGAACAATAAAAGTTAATTTCTAGTGAAAACTTCTCGCTCACTGGAGCTCCCTTTCCCTCAATCTACCTGCGCTCACAGGTAATTGTCATTACATTATCAGATCGATCGCCAACAAAGAGACTATTTACTTCATATAATGTTTTCGTGGAGTTTGTGTCACAATATATTGGCGTTACTTTCACCCATACTATCAAAACTATGGTACAAATTATGGTTGAGGTCCCAGACATCATGCAAAACAAGATTTTAGTTTAGATCACAATCATCTAAATGTATATACAGTATATAATAACAACAAATTTCTAGAAACTGATAACAGAGTACACATGACTTCTCGGAAACACACAATTTGTATACAAAATAACGTCACAATTCATGTGTGTATATCTAATAATCAGATCATCTCGCAGAATCAAAGTTTTTGAAATTTAATGAATAAAAAGATTGATATATAATCAGACATATTTCTTATCAAAAATTGTTATTTAAATTTGTTTTTCAAAAATAATAAGAAATAAAAAGAAATTCATAAAAAGTAAATGTTGAATATCAAGATATTTTTCATTAGTATTTTATTTTTTATTAAATATTTTTACTCATATAATGAGAGATTGAATGACAGGTTATAATGAGCTTTCAATGCATTAGTTTGGCAACACTTTCCATTAGATTGTAGATTAGATACTATAATAAACTATAAGATTATCGAAATTATAATCCCATAAAATCCTATTACATTTTAGTTTTACTTATTAATAAAATATAAACAAAAATTTTACTACCGTAATATTAATATAACATTGAAGTTATATACCATTGAAATAAAATGATAAAAATATATGTAGAATATTTAAAAAATATATTTAGTTATTCATAATATTTAGTCTATAAATCAGTGTATGACGACAATCAATAAGGATTTAAATGTACAGTAAATATATTAATAATATCTGCACTTATATGAAGAAATCAATAAATAATAATTATGTAAATCCAATGCTTTTATACATTAAAAATAAATTTCACCTAAAAGTTAAATATTTCACCTAAAGTGAAATATTTCACTGAAATATTTCACGAAAAATAAATTTCACTGAAAATGCCAACCTTAATAATAAGACATATTTCTTATCAAAAAATTGTTATTTAAATTTGTTTTTCAAAAATAATAAGAAATAAAAAGAAATTCATAAAAAGTAAATGTTGAATATCAAGATATTTTTCATTAGTATTTTATTTTTTATTAAATTTTTACTCATATAATGAGAGATTGAATGACAGGCTATAATGAGCTTTCAATGCATTAGTTTGGCAACACTTTCCATTAGATTGTAGATTAGATACTATAATAAACTATAAGATTATCGAAATTATAATCCCATAAAATCCTATACATTTTAGTTTTACTTATTAATAAAATATAAACAAAAATTTTACTACCGTAATATAACATTGAAGTTATATACCATTGAAATCAAATGATAAAATAAATATATTTAAAATGTTCAAAGAATATATTTAGTTATTCATAATATTTAGTCTATAAATCAGTGTATGACGACAATCAATAAGGATTTAAATGTACAGTAAATATATTAATAATATCTGCACTTATATGAAGAAATCAATAAATAATAATAATATATTTAGTTATTCATAATATTTAGTCTATAAATCAGTGTATGACGACAATCAATAAGGATTTAAATGTACAGTAAATATATTAATAATATCTGCACTTATATGAAGAAATCAATAAATAATAACTATGATTGATGTCAATATATATTTGTGTTTAATATTCAATGTTATAATTTAACATTTAAAAATAGCGTAGCGTTTTGAAATGATCATCGTGTATTCAAATTTTGTTTATATTTTGTTATTAAAAATAAAATGCAATTTTTCGACAAATAATATTTACTAAAATATGAGCGCAAACATGAAATTAACATAAATAGTTAACTCTACTTGATCCTGCTGTGATTTTATTGCATTCATAGCTGAGATATAATCACAATATTTATTAATACTCGTGTCTGAGTAGTCGTTAGTGAATATTATTTTAATTAAATATTATATTAATTACTTTATATCGTAAGACAAATCTCTAGTTGAGAACCACACAAATGTTTACTAAATTATATTGTCTATAGTATTGAGACAAAAAATAATTTTCTAAGAATTAGAATTTATTAGACATTTATCCTATTATTTGCTACATTAGTGAGTGAATGAGTTAGTGATTGTGTGTGTGTGTGTGTGTAAATTATATTGTCTATAGTATTGAGACAAAAAATAATTTTCTAAGAATTAGAATTTATTAGACATTTATCCTATTATTTGCTACATTAGTGAGTGAATGAGTTAGTGATTGTGTGTGTGTGTGTGTGAGAGAGAGAGAGAGAGAGAGACTGTCAATAACTTGTGGTCAACAATATTACTTAAAGTGTGTGGGAAGTAAACCAGTGGTAAATATGGCTTTAATACTAATATGGGCTTATGTTACACTACTTATGTCTCTATGAGATTATTAAACAACTAATAGTCTTATAACTAATGATAGAATGGATTCAAAGTTACAGTACTTATTGTTCGTGTGTTTGGATTATTATATTTATTACAAATTCTTTTCAAATATATTAATGTATTATTATATTGATGTCAAATATAATTTATTAACAATTCATTGCAGGCATTCATATTTGACAATACTATCAACAACCGTATAGACTCCAAGTCTCTGTATTAAACAGAATAATAGAGAAATAGAAATTCCTTGCTTAATTTATACTATTATATATAATTCAATTACATAATTGTTGTAATTATACAATTATGAAAATTATTCACAATATATAAGAATATAATTATAATTGTTTTAAAAAAATAATTTTAAATTATATTGATATTTTAGTGTTTAAATGAAAAATGATCTAAATGAAATTTATATAATTTATAGTTAAAATTTACTAAATTAGGTATTTTAGCATGCTTAAATAGAAATTATTAATATTTATATAATGTCATTATTGTGTTAACAAAAAACATTATTTTCTTAATTTTATACGTTTAATAATTATTAATCATTTATTAAACAATTGAATAATAATATGATGACTAAAACATTATTGAACACATTCTTATAATGGATAAATATTTAACATTTAAAAAATGCAAATAATATTTAACAACACTTTTTGTTGCAAACTATTATCTCAATTCATCGAAACTATAATGTTACATAAATTTATAAAAATAAAATAAATAATTTATATCGTATTTTCGAGTACATTTTTTGGTTGGATTATTTAGGCATTCAATTAATTAATTAATTGCTATTAAATTAATTAACTCACAAAAAAGACATTAAATTAGTGCATAAGTTTGGAAATTTATTGAATTAAACTTCTATTTAATTTGAAATTTTAATAAACTACGAAAATTAGTATTTATGATGAAGTCAATAAAAATAATTTCGAAAACACATTAAACTTTTCACTTAATATCTTAATAATTACTATTAATGAGCAATAAATTCAATTTCTCGAGATATATTTAAATTCAGTTTTTTCAATCTAATGGTTATTATAAACATATCAAAAGTGTATATTTATTTTATATACACTATATATAACAGTATATCTCAAATAAAACAGTAATTAAATTAACGTTTTATAAATTTAAAACACAAAATAATAATTTTTTTATTTCGAGTTTTACGGGAAATTTACTGATTACAAGGAAAATATATAAATATATAAAATTATTGGAAAAGTTCAACAGAATTTCAAAAGGCATCATAAATTAATTGCAAAAACGTTATAAATTATAAGATTTAAGTGTGAAGTATAGGTAATTCCTGTGCCCATTGACTATGAGAGCCCTCCACTGTTTTATATCAAAATATGGGATCTGATTCAGGAGCCAACAAATTGCACAAACATTTGCACCAGTACTTAATGGGGCAAAAAGTTTTTTTACACTAATTATATACAACATTCCGGTCATAATTTTTATATGTCTCATGCATTTAATAACAAAAATCAATTGATTTCTGTTGCTCTTCCCATTTGTAACTATATTTTGGGATTTTATTTCAGTAAAGATTGTTATAAAGGAGAAGATTCTCGTTTTTATTGCACTCTTTTTTATATTATTGAAAATTAGTTTAGAGTTTTGAGTGGAGAATACAGAGAAGTTTTATAGGAAATAAAATACAATAAAGTTTTTTGGAGACTTTGTTCACAGAATAAAGTGTTCGGATTTTTTCGGCAGAATTTTATATTTAATTTAATTTTATATTTTTCTCTGATTTGAAAAGAATAATATATGAGAGAGTATTATAGTAGATATGATTGTGAGTGTGAGGAGTGAGAGAGAGAGAGAGAGAGAGAGAGACTGCAAATGGATAGATATACCTGTTTAGTGTACGGCTCGTTAACCAATTGTGACTTTCAAGCGCTTCGCTCTTCCCTTATCTCATGCTTTGATCGCTTTTTAAAGTAAGAAAAAAGAGATTTTGTGCACAAAAAGTAGATGTGAAGAGATTTTCTATAATAGAAGTATTGATGAGTTGAGAGTGACTTATATAATAGGAGCGCAAAAAAGAAGTTTTTTTGAGTGTATTAGAAAAGAGAGCGAAAAATATTGTTATCAAATAAGTATTGTCTGTCGTATGGTTTGGTAGGTCTGGCGTTCAATCAACGTATAGCTCATTGTTGATGATCTGCTCGCGTATGAAAGTCTGAAAGTCAGTGCCTGTGAAAAACCATTCCTATCCAATAATATGGCAAAGCGTTGGAAAGGTATTGGAAGGCATTCCATGTTATATAATATGAGAGAAAATATAATCTTTAGGTATTTGATTGGCGGCTGTCATGTCATATATACTGCACTTTCTATGCCATGAAAAAGTTTTTTATGTTCACTAAATCAAGACGTTATTCTGAGCCATGGCTTACTCTGTTAGGCCTCTTATATTCCGGTTCCACTTCTTCTTAATTTCTTATAAAAATTTTATGTTTAAGTCTTGACGGCTCTGATCACCAATGATAGGCTCATAACTGTCATCTGCTTCTCCTATTTTTACTATAAACGCATACATCTATTCAGACAATTAATTTGCAAATGTTTTTATCTACTTTTGCTATTTAGTGCAAAATTAGGCATAGAATTGGGGGAAGCCTAACAAAACCAAGACTACCAACAACTCGCTTAAGCTCTTTAAGAGTTTTGTGGTTATGTTGTGTATGTCGAGAGAGAGAGAGAGAGAGAGATTTAATATGAATATGACGAAAGTCGTATTGAAGTATAATGAAGATATTTAAAATATTATAAACATAATAAACAAATATTTCTCATTTTTCATAATTATTGTTGAGTTATGAAGGAAATCCAATCACTCCAATAGATAAAAAGAAAATTTTCATTAGTGAACACAAAGTTGCCATTAATTATAATAATTGAATTGAATGTTGTGCTGAAATTCATTTGGAGAGAAAATAATTGATAACTTTGATTGTAATGAATCACACGATTATAAAAGTAATGTTAGTTTTAACTTTTCGTTTCTCTAAAGGTGTGGTATTTATGACACAATAGTATCTGTGATATAAGGAGAGGGAGAGAGACTGCCTTTTGCATGGAAAGCCAGTTATTAGTGATCTTAATAACAAACTCAACATTTTCTACCATCCCATTGATCTCCCATTCATTTGCCTTTACGTAGACTTCGATCGATTTTGGCAATCATTTTCTTGTCTGTCTGTCTCACCATTCAATGAGTTTTAACTTTTCACTAACTCTTCGCAAATGAACTCAAAATTTAACTAAAAAATAATTTTTGTTAAAACTTAATGTCTATTTGTTTAAGGAACAAACCACGGTATTTATATACTTGTTGTAAGTAATATCTTATTGTATGCTTAGAATATAACTAAATAAATATAAATACGAGAACTCCTCTAAAAAAGTTTTTAATTAATTAGTTTGTGATGTGATTGAGTTCGGGTCGAGTCATGTTATGCCCATTAGCTTAACCAACGAAAAAATCATTCATAGCTCTCTCTCTCTCTCTCTCTCTCTCTCTCTCGTATCTGTTTTTAAGCAATTTTTTAGTTTTACTCTCAAAAAGCAGAGATAAAACAAATCTCNTCTCTCTCTCTCTCTCTCTCTCTCTCTCTCTCTCTCTCTCACTCACTCACTCACCATAGCCTGCAGTCTTCATATCGTTGTTCTGTATATGAATTTCCAATTTGTTTCTCTCGACTCCGTTTTGAGTGTGTGTTTCAGTTGTGTATATATTTTTGAGTTGAATTTCGTGAATAGTATTGAATAACAACTCTTTGTTCAAAAACTTTATTTGTTTTAAAAGTTTCATTAGTTTTAAGTAATTTTTTCCCAAAAACTAAGAGAAACAAAATCTCTTAAAAATTTTGTTGTTGTATTTTTGGTTTAGACTCATGTGTTGTAAGGAATTGTTGGGAATATCAGAGACGTTGAGGTAAGAGATTAACTATTTATACACTTATATAAGACATTAATATATAGGGAGTGAATGGTTGTTTTTCTTACTTTAAAACTCATTTTATAAATAAAACAAATAAGTGTTTTTTATTTGAAAATACAACTCATTTCCACATAAAAATAAAGTTTCCCTCAAAAAACCAAAATTACGGCATAAATGAGATAAACTAATAATAATAGTAATAATTCACACAAATCACTGATCTATAGATTAAAACGATTAATCACTTGAATTTAGATTTAAACAATAATGTAATAATAAATAAAAATAAATATATTTGTTTGCCTTTTTAATTGTAATTCGTGTTTGTATTGTATAAATAGTGTTCAAGTCTTTACAGCAAACAAAACTTTATTGCCTTTAATTCGTAACTAATATCATGTAATAAACACACAAATGTATAAAATTAGTAAATATTGTAATTTCTGTCTAAACCGAAAAATTATTTGTAAACTATTTGAGAAATATAGTAATAATAGGAATTTGTTTGCCTCGCAAACCATGGGTTCATCAATAATATCGCCTTTGGTTTGTGTTTCACAGCATAATAAGCGATCAATTAATCGATAAGAAATTATTTGAATCATTAATTTTCTCTCTGCTTTTGATATTTCAAAATATGAGTTATAATTTGTCTAAACTTATCCCTTAATTGAAGCATCGAATTGTCTAAAAGTATAATTTGCTCTTTATTTTTATCAAAAGAATTTTTTAATATACTCTCCAAATATTAAACCCGTTCCCTAAATGTAGTATTGGTTTGATTGGGAATTTTGTGTACAACTCTTTTTTGGCTCTCTCTCTCTCTCCCTCTCCCTCTCTCTCTCTCTCTCTCTCTCTCTCTCTCCGGTGAGTATATTTCCGAGAGTTGTGTTTAAATCCAGAGTCGAAACTCAATCATCAATACTTAGCTCCGAGTGATGTATAAAAATGTGTTTCAAAATTATAGCTAAATTTTTTCCGAATACACATTAAAACTAATGAAAAGATAATTATTTTGAATGAAATAGAGTTAGTGCTGAAGAATAGTAATCATAGGAATTGTCAGATAAAGAGGAAAAAGATATTTTTCTGAAAGACATTCACTCTATTTGGGGCTCAAAAGGAGTAATCGATTAGTTATATTTGACGGCTATTTGAAGTGAATTGTTTGCATATTTAGTCAAAACAGAGGCACATATTTGTCAAAACCCAGACTCAGTCCTATTATGCACTCGAGAAGACTCGGGATATATTTCGGGTTTCAATCATATATTGACTTGAATTAATATTTTCGAAAACTTGTAGTTTATGTTTATGTGTTACTGACTATTGAATATCGAGAATTCGTAAAAAATCAAAATAAGAGTTAGAATTAGATATGAAATGTTGCAGAGAATGGCCACTCCTATTGCCGACAGGTCTGTTGTAATGTTTTAGGCGCCGACATTAGATATTATATTTTTTTGGTGAACAAGTGATTGCTTCCAAAATTGCATATCGCGAGAGGGGAGGGGCGGACGAGCACTCACTTCGCGTTTTGACTGACTTTTGAGTCTTTTTTTCAGTAGGAATCAAATCTATCGTATAGAGTATTAGTGGTATTCTGTATGTTCTGTGCATTCGTTTACTGCCGCCAAAGCCTACGTTGAGAGAGGAGAGAGAGATAGAGAGCGGCGGCCGACACAACCATCCTTTTATATACATAGATATGTCTATAGTTTATGTTTTCACTGATATTAAACTCAATACAATTGAATGAATACTTACCGAATATACGGGACTTTCATATGATTGATAAATAATTAATATAAGAGAGATAAAGCTCTCTGTGAGCCTGAAGCAAAATGTTATTATAGGTGCTCGGAGTCAGTGATAGTCATAATTCTATCAGCAGTTGTGTGCAGTATTGCACTGCAAACCAAACCAAATTAACAGTATTGCCATTATATGCCGGTGTGTGTAGAGTGTGTGCTCAAGACATAGACTATTCTGCGAGAGATCCTGTTCTCTGGCACTAGTGTTCAATCGCATCTCCAATAGACCTGTGCTTCACATATATGTCTATATATTGTGTGTATATATGATATGTAACACAGAATACAGAGTGAAGTTCTTTCAACAAATTCTTTTGGGTTTTCTCTCTCTTATATTAATTATTTATAAATCATATGAAAGTCCCGTATATTCCGTAAGTATTCATTCAATTGTATTGAGTTTAATATCAGTGAAAACACAAACTATAGACATATCTATGTATATAAAAGTAATATATTTTGATTTTTCATGCATAACTTGTTTATTGCATTTAATATAATGTTTAATGTTGTGGTGAATCAGCTCTTTATCATACTATCATCATTACGATTACATATCAAAAAAGAAAAACAAAAATTCATTTTTTGCATTGAATTTTGTTAGCATATAATGAGTTCACAAAGTGTGTCGATATTAGATATACTGTAAAATGAATTTCGAAAATAAATATAATGTGATATGATTTTTACATATATTTGCCAATACTATACAGAAAGTAGTGCTGAGTTCTACTCCACTATTCCTATACCAATACACTGTGTATTAAATTCAAGAAAAAATATAGTAATAGAAAAACTTCTTACAATATATAATGTAATCATATTTATATCTAAATCTATATAAAAGTCTTATGTATTAAATGTTGTTTCAATAACAATTTCTGTACTCTCACTCATTTAGGTTGTCATGCCTACAAAGCAAAAAAAATATTATAATAAATACTAATAATTTTCAATTTTGAATTGGGCCTCACTTTCACCACCACTACGACTACCGGTGCTCTACTGCGAGTCTTACACACAATTCTTGGCTCCGATTCTGCAGTACTTTCTCAGCGAAAAACTCAAAACCTAAAAAGTTTTTCAAACATAATTTAGTCCACATTTAGTGTCGGCTTTAGTTTTTGTATATTTCCACCGCTCTTCACATCTCAAGTATTTCTCTTTTGCTTTGAAGTGAAGATCCAAATCATAGGAAAAAACTTTTTTATGTCAGAAACACTACTATATATTTCTCATACGATTTGCCAAATCATCAAATATTAATAAGTGAAAGACGACCGAAAGTTTTATTGATATTTTCACACTTAAAGGTATGATTCAATGGATTTTATACTTTGTTATTATCATTTTGATTTTAGCACTTATTTTTGTGCCGTATTTTTCTTTCCCTTTCGATATATTTCTTATATTTTTTGTTGAATCAAATTCTTATCAATAAGAGTCACCGAAAAAGAGTAAAAATACTTTTAGTGTGTTTTCTTTTGGTGATGTTTTGCTCTCAATATTTCCGATCAAACAATCAATTTCTTGAGATTTGTTTTATCTCTGCTTTTTGAGAGTAAAACTAAAAAATTGCTTAAAAACAGATACGAGAGAGAGAGAGAGAGAGAGAGAGAAGTAATGAAAAATTCATATAAAAATTATTATACAATCAATAACTTTCTGCTCATCTTTTAACACTAGAAAAAATAACAAAAAAGTCTAATTTATTTATATAGATATATTTTCATATTATGTTTAGCAGCGATTGATTCATATATATTATAATAGCATTTATTTATTCACAATATGTTTTAAATAATTATATGTTTGTCTTAAATATGTTATTCAAAAGAGCGCCTAAACTATTGAATAATTAATGTGTATTTAAACAAATCAGACACAAAAACAACTGAAATTAATTCATAGAATAAATATTTGCGTTTATTTTTCTCGTAATTTGTATTTTATTTATTTGACACTTCGATAAGTAAATTAAGTGATGAAAACTCGTAATTCAAAGGAAAACTTTGGTATTTAGCAAATAATTTAGCAAATATCTTGGTATAAAAAAGTTTTTCCAACTTAAACACTATCCTAGGCATCAGTTTGTGCCTCAACTTAGCCCCCAATAGATGGCATAATGCGATTCAAAAGCTTACATCCCATTCACCAAATTGCATGAATATATTCCTGAGCCTTTAGAATTGTATTGTTAGGCTATTTTTACATCCAGGTCCTTATCCCCCGAAACTAAACATGTCATAAGATATTCACGAAATTCATTGAAAAAATATTTTCTAATTATATTGCTTTTGAAACCAATAAGAATAGTCTGATCGCAGGATTCCTGTCAATAATCTCAATACGAATTTTCTATGACTTCTCTATCATTCAGTGCTATGTTTTCGGACTTATGTTTGTTTTGATGCAAAAAACTTGTCGTTTATGTAAAGAATTGTTTTGTAAAGGAATTGAATAATATTTAATTGTATTCGTTGTGTCAATGTTTGTGTCGTTCAATGAGTTTTTTCTTTTGGCCGTAAATTGCAAAACGATAGGATAGCGCACCTGTTACTGAGGGCTGTCTCCATGCACTGGTATGGTATGGTATGGTATGGTATGGTATGGTATGGTATGGTATAGTATGGTATGGTATGGTATGGCAATACCATTGACGAGAGTGTGTGTGCATAACAGTGTGCTATACATAGAGTTCTCGGGGATACCAGTGGTGCTGATGATGAGTCTGTGAGTGCGTCGATGCCTAATACCGGCGCTGCCTTCGCTGGTACTCCCAGTCGCCGCCCAACCGATGGCATGGCTTGCGATGTGAGCTGTGTTTGCGAGGCATCGACGAAGGCATGAGTGGAAACCCGGAGCGCATCGATCACTGTCAGTGGGCGGTGCGCGACCTGCCGGCCCCCTCCCCCCTCTCAGCGTTTGTGAGCACTGGGAGCAGTTGTGTAATGCAATATCAATACACGTTGTGATCCCTACGACGACCTTCTCATGAAGGGATTGGTGGGCAGTCGGCTCACAGACTCGTTCAGCGCCTGCCATAACGCTAGCAATATATGCGCCGCGTTAGGGGTGGGCTCTGAGACATACACGCGATTCTGGCGGAGAACCGGTATTCATGAGTGACGAGCCAATGGTTTAGGCTATGGCTTGTTAAATGTGGATCCCTTTCCACAACTGCCTGAACCCTCGTTGTCGTCGGTTTAGTAGCGCAGACAGAGATCCCTTCAGTATATCGTTAGTCAGTTCTCCAGCGGATGGTTGTGTCGGCCGCCGCTCTCTATCTCTCTCTCCAATACTCTCTCCCACTGAACAGCACTTTGTATTTGCGATACTATTTGAACATTCAATTCAATACATGAGTTCTTAGGGCTTAAGCTTAACAGTAAAGAGAGTTACAAATTGATTATACATTCGTAACGTTTTTTCATCATAACTGTTATGCTATGCTTGAAATTATCTCCGAAATTGCATTAATTATTAAATATTATTCATAACTTTGAAAAGCGGAGTGAAAAACACGAGTTAAACAAAAATAAGTTTAATATTCTGTGCAATCGATTAAAAATTAATAAATAAAAAAGTAAAATAAAAAAGTTTTTACTCTTTTTTCGCTGATTGATAAGAATTTGTGTTGAAAACTTCAACTTAATAAATTGAAAAATAATAACTTATATGATATTTTGTGCGTAAAATCGCTATGAATTGGTGAATGAGAGAGACTGAAAGACTGATAACCGATAGTAAACTGAAGTAATAGTGGTGTTGAAAGAAATTGTTTGTGAGGACTGACTGTTTGTCTTGTTTGATGTGCTGATGACTAACCCAGTTGTGCATCGGTTCGGTGCAGTGATTGTCTGTGCAGAATGGCCACTGGCTCATCATCGCCCTACCTCAACCACCTGTCCCACCACGACCAGCACATAATGCAAGTCGCAACTCAGTCCATGTCCTACGGGCGCGAACCGCCTGAACTCAAATACATGCCCCACCATAACCAGAGCCCCAACGGGCACGCGCTCAGCGCCCACCACCAGTGGGCCGTCGGGCTTCCCTCGCACGCCACCGACAACATGAGCCCCTGGACGCCCACCGGCATCCACAGTCTCCACCATCAGGACATCAAACCGAACGGCCCGTCGAGCGCCGACCTCCACGCCTCGATACACGCCCACCACCGCCAGTCCCAACACATGGCGTCGTCGCACCCGTGGCACCCGTCGTCACTGCACGCCTCCTCAGCCCATATGACGGCAATGACGCCCCACAGCAACGGCTCGTCGCCCCTCCAACACCACGGCTACGGCATGAATGGTATGTTAGCCCACTCGGGACCGGGCAATGGTCCCTCACAAGTCCTGCACCCAGCCATGAGAGGCGACCTCAGCGTCCACAACGACTTGTCCCGACTGGACAGCCGACTGGACGACATCAGGTCGGGCTCTGTGGGCCTACACCCCGATCACAGGCACTCGGAGAGTGCGGGCGAGGAGGAGACCCCGAGTTCGGACGACTTGGAACAGTTCGCCAAACAATTCAAACAGAGAAGAATCAAATTAGGCTTCACTCAGGCGGATGTGGGCCTGGCGTTAGGGACTCTATACGGCAATGTGTTCTCTCAGACCACGATCTGTCGCTTCGAAGCGTTACAATTAAGTTTCAAAAACATGTGTAAACTCAAGCCATTACTCGCCAAATGGTTAGAGGAGGCCGACTCGACCACCGGCTCGCCCACCAGTATAGACAAGATCGCAGCCCAGGGACGCAAACGCAAGAAGCGCACCTCCATCGAGGTGTCCGTGAAGGGGGCCCTCGAAACCCATTTCCACAAACAACCCAAACCCTCGGCACAAGAGATCACGGCTCTGGCAGAGCACCTGCAGCTCGAGAAGGAGGTGGTGAGGGTCTGGTTCTGCAATAGACGGCAAAAGGAGAAACGGATGACACCTCCGACCGGTGCAATGGACGGCTCGATGATGATGAGCCCACACGACAGCAGTGGCCATCACACCAGTCCTCTACATCATCCACACTCACACAGCCCTCCCTATTCACCACAACCTCATTATTGACTATAAGACTGACTGTAAGACAAACTTTTAGTATAAAAATGTGTACAAAAAGATATAATAATAAACAGAATATACAGTATGTGTGCTCTCAAAACGGTGTGAAAAATGTTTTTTATTATCAAAAACTATACATTCAATACATTTCTCCGAAGACATTGAAAGGCATTGTAAAGCGTTTGTAAAGCTCTCTCTCAGTCTCTCCGATCGCACTGTCCGTACGTATGTATAAGCCGTATATCAATGTATGACTGAATGACTTGTGCTCTCAAGAGAAGGACATATTTCTTGCAAAACAGATATATATTTGCAAAGAACTGATCGCATGTATAGATTAGTGCCGACATTCTGGTTGGATAACCGCTTAAGACACAGACTGTGAGCCCAATCCTTTAGACACATCCATCGTATGTGTAATGAATGAGAGGAAAGGGAGAGAGGGAGAGATGGTATGACACGAAAAGGTCGGAGATGAAGATAATGGACACTAATGTCTGTCCGGCGAGAGAACAACACATTAATAATTAGAAGATTGAAAGAAATACTAAAAACAAGGCATTCCTTCAGTTCTCGTCGAATCCATACATTC
>CAJPVJ010001777.1:0-15084 GCA_905397405.1 Oppiella nova | reverse complement strand
AAAAAATGTTGAAAAAGTTTTCTATGAATTTGAGACTAACTTTGAGTTTTTTATTTTTGACTTTAAGTGCAGATTATTTTCATGTTAAGTGAATTAAACATGATATGTCTTTAAAACACTTATCAATATACTTACATAACATTAAATTTATAATACTTTCTTATTACATAACAATATTAGCATAACTTAATTATTAGATAATAATTTTTGAATTATGTTTTACAGCAAAATACCAAATTAGCCGTTAGTTTGCATTCAAATCTCATTTAATTTCTCATAAAATAGTCGTTAAATTCAATATTCCGTTAGAATTATCACAGAATTAGTTCCCATTGAAAATGTTAGCAATTTATGTGATTATTATGAGTCTATCAGTCATTGAATGTCAAGACATAGATATGTGTGAATACATACAAACCAATGGCACCTACCATGGGATATGTATACATAGACTGTGGACAAGTGGTAGCTTTGTTCTCGACTACAATTCCTATCATGTAATGTACGCAAAGGGTAGGCAATGGAGGGTTAGATTAGAGAAGATTAACGAATCGTTTATATCAGTGAAGCCGACGACAACTCCCAAACCCCTACAGTCTATCAGCGGTTGGAAACCCTTCGACCAGTACTCGGGTCGTGTGGACGGCAGTAGTTATTTATGTGAAGTGTATTATACGGTAAGCCTATTGCGGTTCACCAGCACAGGTATCCCAAACCCCTACAGTCTATCAGCGGTTGGAAACCCTTCGACCAGTACTCGGGTCGTGTGGACGGCAGTAGTTATTTATGTGAAGTGTATTATACGGTAAGCCTATTGCGGTTCACCAGCACAGGTACTCATGAAATGTTTTCGGGCATAGGATCGACAGAAAACTAGATTAGAAACTCAGTGCGGGTTCGACGGCTTAAACTATATGACCATAAGTATTATCCAGTACAACATGAAGGAAGTTATATTCTTCAGTCCCGTAGTTGTGTCGGAAAGGGGAACGCCTTCTCTAAACAGTTATATCATGTCTATGGATAGAAATAGCCGATCGATACAAGTGCTGAAAATATTTGCCTCAATTACGAGGCATACGTCACTGGAATTGCATACAGAGAGCAGCTGTCGACCGGACTGTCCTCCGAGGCCGGCATTTGTCGATCAAATACCCGATGAAATGCTGCAAAATTTGGAGGCAATCGCCGATTTTGATGACTCGGGCGACAAGTATTTCATACTATGGTTTAATATCAGTGGACAGCCTATGTATTGCTTTACACCCGACGGCCAATCTCTCTCGCAACAGGTATCCACTGATAGATGTATTGAAATGTTATTAAAGCAAAGTTTTTGTGTATATTTTTAGTGCCAATCAGTGGATACTATGATTCCGTATGAAAAGCATTGTTTTAAATCACTTGAAGATCATAGGAATTAGTTATAGGATTTCCGACAGTTTTATGGATAGTATTCATGGTTTTGATGATAATAGGAGTGATTCTTGTGGTAGAAATTGTGGTCACATTTAAGATGAGACGTCGAGTATCGAGAGATCCCTTATCTCCGAGCAGTACTTCCTTTAATTCAGACGCGAGTCTAACGTCTAAGACTCGGGTGTTAGTCACGAAAGCCTTTTCCCCTACACCGGAAACCTCGACTGGATTTTCGACATCATTACAGATAATATCCGCGATTTTGTTGATAATCGTAGTCTTTGTGGTGATTGCTATTGTGGTCATTTATTACAAGATAAAGAAATCGGAGACTGCTATGCAAAGTCATCCGGGTCACATTTAGACACCAAGTTTATTTATGTTTAAAGATTTATAAATTTATTTTATTTTTTTCAAATTCAAGTACAGTATTAATTAAAACTTTTTAATGCCGTTTCTCTTTTCAATGATTTCTCATACTTTCCTCCCATTTATCTGATATAAAAAATAAGTTATTGAAAAACATCTCAATGGAGATTTCTATTTTATACAATTATTGCGACCGAGATACAAAACAATACTTACAGTATTTATTTCTCAAATTCAGTTTCACTCGTTATTTAACGGAATTATTAAGATATTTTAGAAAAGAGTTCATAATTTAACCATTAATTAGGACTTCTATTTAGGCATTTATATCAGTCTATTAAACAGTGGTTTCAATAGCAATGCTTACAATTATAAAGTTAGCGATAGTTATCAGCATTCCTACCATTGAATGCCTATCTAAGTGTGAATTCATGCACACCAATGGCACCTATGATGGCATTCAAATGCAACGCCACTGGATATTTCAAAGAGAAAAAGAAATATTTTACAAAATGTATTCAAAGGGAAAGTCGTGGAAGTTCAGTATAGAAAGTACAGGAAATGGTGAAAACAAAGCACTTAAGGTATCCATGGATGGGTCGAGTGTTGAAGATATATATGCCTGGGATCGCAACAATCTTCCGATTCGTGTGTTATCCGGATTATTACACACAGGTACTCGTATGAGGTCATACTATTGTGAAATGCAATACACGGTAAGCATTTTGTGTATCGAGGCATGAATTTATATAATCGTTCATTCATTGCATTCAATGATAGGATGAGCGAAAAACATTCGTAAATATCGGATGTAATATCCATAATACCGATGACCACCTCGATAGCGATAGTTTACCGTTTGATGCAATGGATGTCATATTCAGCAAAAAGGTTGTTACTGAGGATAACACTAAGGATGCCTATGGCTATCATCAAGTTTTGCACAAAATTGACCGGACGGTCAAAGTATTGAGGATTGCCTACAATACAAGTGTATATAAAATACATTTACTTAACGAAACGTCAAACGATTGTCCACAAGAAGTGTGTCGGAGACCCGCATTCATCGATCAATTGACATATCCTTTGCGCCAACAGTTGGAGGCAATCACCGACTACTCAGTGGACGGACAATCTGGACATATGTTATGGTTCAACATCGAGGGAAAGCCTATGTATTGTTTCACACCCGAACACCAGGACCTATCCGATCAGGTATTTATTGATAATTACATTGAAATGAATAATAAGAAGTCATAAATTGTGTATATTTTTAGTGTAAGACATCGAAAAACATGATTCCCTATGAAATGGATTGTTTGAAGCGCTTTGAAACGACAACTCCTTTGTCTACACCGGAAACGTCGACTGGATTTCCGACACAATGGATAGTATTCACGATTTTGTTGATAATCGGTGTCATTGTGGTGATCGGTATTGTGGTCATGTATTACAAGATAAAGCAATCAGAGAGTATAATCAGAGTGTAATATGTAAAATCATCCAGTTCGCAGTTAGACACCAATTTTATTTATGTAATTTATAAATTTATTTCATTTTTCCAAATTCTAGTATTAATTAAAATTTTATGTTGAAATAAATTATATTTTAATTTAAACACACTTTTAAATTAATATATAAATTTAGTTAATTGATGAAATGTCAAATTAAAAAATTAACACGTTTTCAGTAATTTTATAAAACTTTTGGGTAATTGTTTATTAGAGATTAAAAGTTATAAAAGTAACTTATCATTAACCAAAATCAAGTAGTTTTTGGTATTATGAGCAGTTAACATGTTATAATAATTTAATCAAAGATAATATAATATAAAATTAAGGTTTTAAATTAAAACTTTTAATCTAAAGAATTATATAATTAATTAATTCAAAATTATAGTATTTTAACATGTTTAACAAAAGCTGGCTAAATACAGTTTCCATTTACTACTGTAATTGACTAAAAGATTTGAATACCTCTTATTTATAGCATAAGGACATTACATAATTGATTATCATATGAGGTAAAGTACTGGGGTTCAATACTTTAAGCGATATATCGATAAACTAACAGTTATATGACCAGAAGTAGTATCCAGTATACAAGTTTTTGTATAGTAGCATCCAGGTCTAAAGTTTGAAGTACTGAACACTAATTTATAAAAGTGTTCAAAATGACTTTATAATTTATTATATTGTTTTTGATATGCTTTAACCGGACAAAAATTATATTTACATTTTAGTTTTAGTAAATTAATAATTTAAAATTATTGACTTAAGTTATTGTGTAATTGTTTATCTCATAAAATACAATGTTTTTCTATACAAACAAAAGTTTTCACGAGATAAATATGTTATTTTAAAAATCTATTCAAGGAGATTTCTATTTTATACAATTATTGAAATCGAGAGACAAACTATTGCTGTAAATACTGATATTTGAATTTTTTTCTCAAATAAAGTTATTTAACGCAATTATTTAGAGATTATAGAAAAGAGTTCATAATTTAACCATTAATTAGGACTTTTATTTATTCATTCATATCAGTCTATTAAACAGAAATTTCAATAGCAATGCTCACAATTATAAACTTAGCGATAGTTATTTGCATCCCTATCATTGAATGCCAATCCATGTGTGATTATATGCAAACCAATGGCACATATAATGGCATTCAAATACTGAGACAGTGGACTTGGACATCAAGTCTTTCACATAAATCTTATAACAAAATGTATTCAAAGGGAAAGGAGTGGAATTTCACTATAAGTTACAACAGAAATTCAGGCCCTCGATTGTCTATGGATACAACAGTAGGTCCCATGTATACGATGACAGGTGTTGTACCGGTTAACCAATTCTCAGGACTTACTAAATCTTCTGATGGACACGACGGCTATTACTGTGAAATTCATTATAATGTAAGCATATTGTTGTTTAATACATGTATTCATATAATCTGCCATTCATTGTATTCAATGTATGATAGGATCCGCAAAACATTTCAATCAAAACAGAGTGTAGATTTCAATACTCGAAATACCCGTTGAATTCTCGCATACAATACAACCCAAAGGCTGTGATATTCAATCACAAAGTGGTTATCCTAACGGAAACCACTTCAGTACACAGTTTTGTCACAGTTTTAGACACTACTAACCGGTCGATTAAAGTGTTGGTCATTACATTTGATGGTGAGGAGGGTTG
This sequence comes from Oppiella nova, assembly GCA_905397405.1. Lineage (NCBI taxonomy): Eukaryota > Metazoa > Arthropoda > Arachnida > Sarcoptiformes > Oppiidae > Oppiella > Oppiella nova. The sequence goes on along the minus strand of CAJPVJ010001777.1, from coordinate 10,089 downwards.
GTTTAAAATGGTTAACAACACTGAATGCCAGGAATGTCAGACACCTGTGTTTGTCAATCAAATACCCGACCCATTGCTAAGACAGTTGGAGGGAATCGTTGACTACTCAGTGTATGGACAGTCGGGACATCTATTATGGTTTAACATCAGAGGACAGCCTCATTATTGCTTTACACCAGAACACGAGGACCTCTCACAACAGGTATTCAGTCATAAATAAATTGAAATCAAATAAAAACTATAATTATATGAATATTAGTGTCAATCAAAGGGTGATATGATTTCGTATGAAAAAGATTGTTTCAATGAAACTGAAACCACAACTCAAATGACAACTAGTCTTCCATCCGATGAAAGCATGACTACAACCAGTCTTTTAATATTTAAAGAAATACAAGAACTGGTCATTGCTTTTGTCGTTTTGTTGATAATAGGAGTCATTATCTGCACAACAAATGTATTCATGATTTTCAACAGACGTCGAGGAAAGCAAAACACCTCCTCAGCAACCAATAGCTCAACTATAATGACAGCCATTCCTGTCCTCAACAGAAGATATAAAACAATGTCTCAAACAGACACTAATTCAGAGGAAAATTACGAAACCGGGAATACTTTGGATCAGGCATTGGGTTCAAAGATATCGATATCGGAGACTCAGTTCAGACCAACAGATCTTACGCTCCGGACTGATGGTCTGAATGCTAAGAACACTCGCAAACAAAACACAAAAACAAAGAAATGAATGTTTATTTCAAATCCATTTTAAATCTATTTTTTGAAATTTATTTTATAAAGATTTGTTTATTTATATTTCTATATTACTTATTAATTATTACATAATTATTTTATTTCATTTCTAAATGCTTTCTTCTTGAGATTGTGAAGATTTTGTTACAATTATTAAGAAAATAAGTGTTTATTTAATTTAATCGATATCTTTGTTTTCCTGAGACTAATGAGCAAACATAAAAGTTGCTTTCTATTTTATTTACTAAATAAAATTTGATATAAAACAATTAAATAATAACAAATATTAATTCATTTAATCATTTGTAAAATTGTTTTTACTGAAAGGTTTACTGATAGATCAATAAATTCTGTATTCTGTTTAGTTTATACATTTTACAAAATATTTAATATTAAATAGATATTTTAAGAATTCAATTTACAAATTTTAAATGTTTAATACAGATTCTAAATAAACTAATTAATAATGAAACAAATTAAATATAACTAATTTAATAATTTAGTAAACTATGAAAGTAATATCTTTTATTAGATCACTTGAATTTTTCCCAATTTCGATATATTAGACAAATAAACACCAGAATCAGGATAATTATGACACAGAATACCACTAATAGGATAATGAATGTCTGACTCCAAATGGTGTTACCGTTAGTGTCGGTGCTCTGGCGGCAGTCAATCCAATGACTAATGTGTTTCACATGACAAACAGGTCTAAACCGATCCAATTGAACGGAAAACACGCAAACAAATTGATGGTCAAAAAGATAGAAATGGTAAACCGTTAAATGATGTCCAGTAACGGGATCATCGGATACTTGTGGGACAATAAATCCATTGGTAGCCGGCTTTCCATTTACAGATAGTTTCATATAATTGTCTTTATTTTCCTGTCCGAGCCATTCAACACGAACTTCGGTTTTATCGCTATTGAACGCAATTACTGTAACATCAGTGGTAGGCTGTCCACCTTCGTAGTGCCCGTAACCCATGTGAATGTAATCGCCCTCACCTTTGACCAGATATACAACGCATTTGACAAATAATGTAAGATATTTATAGCCACTGAATGTCTGGTTTCGAAGTTTCGGATCCATTCCTATGTCTTCAGTCTTTAGAAGTCTCTTCTTGTCATCAAATATGGATTGAAAAGTCTTTTCTCCCTAAACACGAGTTCAGTCATACGTTATATTAGACAATGAATTGAGTTTTTCAGTGATTTTTCGCATACATTCCATAAGATATAACGGGAATTATCATAAAAAGAGACACTAATCGTGTGATTCAATCCGAGAAACAGTTGTCCCGTATTTCCATGTCTTGAGATCTGATGTTTGGATGGATTGTCGGCGAGGAATGGATTGATCTCATAGTAGTTATCACCAGAAAATATGGTCAACCGTTGACTCCCATCCCTGTCCTCGTATAGCAGCGAATCAATTGCTTGATTGCAAGCGAATGGCTGACAAAATGCAAACAATTTAGTAATTTATAAAATAATAACTCATTTGATGTCTAACCGATTGATCGCATCTGATATGATATTGTGTTAAGAAATACACAAATAAACAGAAGTTCAGTGAAGACATAGCTTTGAATTTCTTAGTTTACTGGAAATGAAATGATATTTAAATGTTTGGTATTTAACTGTTATTTAAAAAATTAAATTATGTGACAATAATATAGAAAATATGTTTATTTTATTGAATCGATATCTTTGTTAACCTAAGACTAATGAGCAAAAATAAAGGTGTTCATTTCGGTGGCAACCCTTTTGCTGAATATGACATCCGTTGCACTGATTTGCAAACTATTATCACTGAACTTATATGTCTTTTCTGTGCAATAATGCATAAAACACTCGGTTCTCATTGAAGTGTTTTGTGAATCCTATCATACATTGAATGCAATGAATGAATGAATGTATGAAAACACAAAATGCTTACCGAATATACGACTTCACAGTAATATGATTGCGTGAATATCCCTTTCAATAGTCCCGGAAACATATGAATGGGTCGATTACTGACATTGTTTGTTAACATAGGTTGGAAAGACGTCTCATTCATAGTCAACGAAAGTGTTTGGTTTGCATTAACCATTGAAATGTTGCATTGGCTTCACTCCCACTCCCGCACACTCCCTCAGAAAATCCTTTGCGGGACTCCCACTCCCGCACATAAGGTTTGGCTGGACTCTCGCATCACTCCCGCATCACTCCCTCCACTCCCGCACATACCTCGTACAGGGCCTGTACTACAGGCTATAACACACATACATTCAGTGCTTTGCTATGTTAGCGACAGACTGACTATATAATGCTTATCAATATAATGCAAAGGCAATGGGGGTGTTATATAACGCGGGAGTGAGTGAAGACTCACATTTACGCATTGCATAGAGTGTATGTCATACACATATTTTTGCTTAGGCAGGAGTCAGTGCGGGACCTCACTCCCGAGTTTACATTGCGGGATTCCCACTCCCGCGCCTCACTCCATACACTGTAGTCCCCCTCCCGCGCGCGGGAGCAGGTCCCGCATAAAAACCCACTCCCGCGGGACCATTTCTTCGTTGATTAGTTTGCATCACTTGTTATGGCAAACATCCACTCCTTTCCCTTTGAGTACATCGTATAGAAGTTAAACAAATGCATACTATTAAGGCACCGCCAATGCAAACCAATGGTGATGCATTTGAATGCCATTATATGTGTCTTTGGTTTGCATGTATTCACACATGGATTGGCATTCAATGGTAGGAATACAGATAATTATGGCTAAAATAGTGAGCATTTTATGTGAAATTAATTCTTAAACTAATGAAATACAAAATATCTTCGCTTTTGGATAACTCAATGAAAATATGGTAAAATACGTTAATATAAATGCAACTGAAAAACTAATTTCAATATAAAAAGCCAAGTTTAAATTTTAAACACATTAACATTGGTGTCAATTATATTGATATCACTCGTGTTCACAACAATTGTATAACAAATACACAAATCATAACATAAGACACAGTGGAAGCAAACTATATATTATTTTTTTGGTGTGTTTTAGTTAACTTTTGAGTTAAAATTAATCATTTTATATAATTTATATTTAATACAAGTATATAAAATTAATTTATCACACAAAATGTCAAATTAAAAAATTAAACAAATAACCAATTACCATTCAAATTTAATACATTGGTATATCAATAAAAGTTCAATTAAATTAAAATTAAACAAAAATTAAAATTTTGAATAATTACAAAAGTAGTAATAAATTGTTATATAAATAGATAAATTGAAATAAACATTCATTTCTTTATTTTTGTGGTTTGTTTCCTGTGTTTTTCGCATTCAGACCTTCAGTCTTAACCCTCAGATCTGTTGGCCTGAACTGAGTCTCTGATATCGATATCTTTGAACCCAATGTCTGATCCAAAGTATTCCCGGATTCATAGTTTTCCTCTGAATTAGTGTTTGTTTGAGACATTGTTTTATATCTTCTGTTGTAGACTTCATAATTTTAAAGTGAGTTAGCTCATGGAAATGACACTAATATGTCTATTAGTACCCTGATATAACTTTTAAAGTTGATAATTAATTAAAACTAAATAAGCGTTTCTAATCTAAGCGAATTGTTTATGTTTTTACAGAACTATGCTATATAATAAATGTAATTTGTTGTTCACTTGAATTTGCTATTATTAAATATAAAAAAACTAATTTCTATTAACAAGCCAAAATCCTATATAAAGTTACAATTACTTGTACCTGTAATAGAAAATATGAATGCATATGATTCCATAAATAGCAAACTGCATAACTTATTAAGGCATGAATTTTGAATTTGTAATCATATCATGCGTTTGACAAATTTGGACATGGATATCCTATTCAAAATCATATCCAAAAGATATTTTTAAACACATTATATAAGCTGTACACATTTTATTTATTATTTCATAAGTTTTGAAAATGGGTATGGAATCGGACCTATGTTCATTTCAGTGCAAAAAGGGCACTCTTATCGCATTCTGTGTGATCAACATATTACTTAGCTTGATCTTTGTAATAGTATTTCCGATTGTATTAACTAATGCAGACCACAAAGTAAGAATACCTGGTCAATCAAGTGAGCATTTCAACAGAGTAAAGGTTTGCACTGAAAAATTCTTAAAATCATAGGATCTATCTCAATTTAATATTATCTAAGCCTACAAATTAACCTGAAAACTATATTCTTATATATAAATTACCAGAATACAGCGATTGCCGTGTGTATCACCCTTGGAGTGATAAGTATGATAATTTCGACCCTGGGCCTAATCGGAGCTTTGAAAGAGCACTACTGTCTCACTATGACGTACGCAATACTCATGCTTTTGGTCACGCTGTCCAGTACAGGGGGTATCGCTACCGACAATTCCATGTGGGTCATGTTTATTATTAACGTTATTATTACTGTAATGGCGTTTCTATTTGCACGTGATTTGCGCCAGAGACGTTTACAGTCTGGCTACCCCCAACCCACTTTGTAATATTATGTTATTCAAGCATAGTATTTATGTTGGTTATGTTACAGTATTTTATTGGCAAAGTATAATTTTAAAAATTTATGATTGTAAAATTTTATTATTTGTTATTGAATAATTGCACCGTGTACATGTGTAATTTATATGATTTCAAAATGAATTTGATTTATATAATCTAATTTCTTATGTAAAACATATTGTACAGGTAAACTGTAATTTAAAACAATATTGTTTAATTATAATAAATATTTTGCTAGTGTCAGTCATGTATGTTTAATGTACTGTATATGGAAATTGACTTCCGACTTATAACTATTTAGTAAATGATTTTAAGTCATAAAAATAAGTATTATATGTATATGTATAACATATAACAAAATGAGACTTTGGAAAATAGCATTTACTGTATTTCATATTATTTGTAAACAAACATTTATTAATATTAATTTCCCTGAAATTATTGTGTTTATTCATTATAAAAGCTTAATAAAAGTTTAATAAAAGTATTATATACAGTAAATGATATTTTACAAAAAAGTCTCATTTTGTTATATGTCTGTCCAAAATACAAAATTCATAATTTAGTCACAAATGGGCGGTGTATCAGATTTATGTACATTTCCGTTCAGAAAGTGGACTCTATTCACGGGGTGTCTGTAGGGTATAATAGGTTGCATTATCGACATAATTCAGGTATTGATACAAATTATTTTTTCGATAAATAGTATGTTTAATATGTTACGTAAACTATTATTATTATATATTTTTTATATAATATTTAAATTCTAGGTAAAATATCCTACAACATTTCATATATTATTTAATTTGTTTACAAAATATTTAAGTTTCTAATAAATGCCACTTACTATAATTAGAATATATTAATTTTGTATATTAACACAGCATGTGACATTATTAACAATGGGCATTGGTGTCATAAGCATATTATTGTTTGCCCTAGGTCTTGTGGCTACCTTTAAAGAGAACTACATTCTCACATTGATTTACACTATACTAATGCTGTTAATTAGCCTGGCCACTATTGGAGCCATGGTAAAGGACGGGTCACTTTGGTTTGCGTTCATAATAAACTTCATGATTACAGTTTTGGTCATTTTATTTCATAGAGATTTCCATCGAAAACGCTCTCGAATCGATAATAACACCTAGGTCCATATTTAATTTGGTTAAACATAATTAAATAAGCCAGATTAAATTCTGATATAATTAGAAATATAATTAAAATTTTTAATATTTATAAAATAATCTACCTAATAAAAACTTGATGTGCTTTAATAAAAATGATAACTTAAGTGATAAGTAATAATTTATTTATAAATATTATATTTACAAAACAAACTAAAACTTTTTATTAAATTTTTAAAAATAACAGTATATACTATATATTATACCATTGATGTTAAATTAATACTAATGTGATATACTGTACAGAATTAATTATTCTGTATTATAAATACTACGAATAATATTTAATACTACTGTATTAATACAAGTATTGGAGTCCAGTACTGTATTTCGCTTGTATTTGCTCGCAATCTATTTTTACGAAAGCTTTACCCAAAGTTTTACACCAAAGCCAATCTGTATCAAGGTACTGTACTATGACAGGATATTTATTAATTAAAATTACTTATAAAAGTGTATTCATTGCAATTATTAAATATAATTAGTAATTGATGTAATATAAATTTACTTTAATTGATAGGCAAAATAACAATACAAATTACATAAATTTATTACAATTTAAATGTATAATTTATAAAATGTAAACAATATCATTTTATATCAAATTCAATATAAAAATAAAATATTATTTATTATATTGAAAATGTTTGCAATTAAAAATTTTAGTTAAATCCTGGATAATCCCGGTACCCATTATACTCATAATTATTTCGGTACCGGTAGCCTCTATTATATCTGTTATGATCAGGCTCAGGTCTATTTCCGAAACGCCAATTATTAAAAGACCTTCTGGGCTGTTCATAATTTTCACTTGGTTGATCACCGAGGTTATAGCGTTTGATAACTAAGTCACCATCGGTTTCATTTTGATCTTGGTTAGAGTCGTTGAGGCTGATAACTTTGCGAACAACACGACCATTTTGGTTGGTGTATGTCAACCGTGTGACCCCGTTGGTTGTTACCAGTGAAATACCCTGGTCACCAGATGTAGATATTGAGATACACCGCCCGTTATTGCATGTGGTTACTTTACTTGATCCATATGCAGTACCACACAGTATGCCTATGATCAGGGTAACAAGGATCAACAAATATTTCAATTGTAACATTACTATTAATTTTGAAACTTTGTGGAAAACTATTTGCGTGTATAAGCAACAAGGATTTAGTAAAATTGTGTTTAAAGTACAGTATATTAATGTGATTTTATTTGCATTTTAAAATGAGTTTAAATATAAATATTATGCGAAAATAATTTTTTTAATATTGATAAAAACCTAATCAATAAAATAAAATAAATAAATTTTCATATCAAGTTTTAATAGCATTGAGAATTTCCAGATATATTAATTATATTAAATATTCCTTGAAAATAAGCTTATTTTCTAAAAATTAAGCAAAATTTTTTTTAATTTTAAATATAATTTATGTTTATTAATAAAATGTGATAACAAATGTTGAATAGTCCAGTTTATGATAATTAAGTTGATATCCATTGACATTGAAATATTTATTGAAATTAATAATAAAATTATTAATAAAAATTCTAGGAAATACAGTATTTAAATAGGTTTTATAATCTTTCTAAATTGGCTATAAATTTAATTGTCATTTAATAAATCATTAATTTAACATTATTTTATTAAATGTTTATTTAATAATCCCATAAAATTTTAACATTATATTATTTTATTAATATTACACGGTAATTGTAGATATTTATTAATTTATTGACATCATTGTATTAAACTATACTATACTAATTAAGGTTATATGAATTATTAGGAATAAATTCAATGTAGAAATTTATTTATAACGTGTAAAAATTAAAAATATAAATATAAAACTTATAAACAAATCTATACAGATTATGCAAGTTAATATCATTAAAAATTTAAGTATAGTTTTATCTATTTATTGATATAATACTTAAATAAATTATATAAATATAAATTTAATGATTTATTTTACAAGTATAGATTTAGTACATAATAAGTTTTTATGTCAGATTTTATTAGTTTGAATTTATAAATATTATGTTATAAATTATATAAATATGATAAAAATAAAACTTATAACGTAATATAAAAATTAAGTAAATTACAATATATTTCTATAGACTTTTATAAATTCTGATACAAAATCATAAATATTTATTGGAAAAAGTTAGGTGGATAAGTGTGCCACCCGGAACTGTTATTCACATTACCCATGCCATTTGAATTAGGGTTGGAAGCACCAGGTTTAGAATAACGAGGGTTATTTGGTGAAAACAGGGAGATCGGGAGTTGACCAGTACGGCGGTTATAAACCTTAATAATAACTCCAGAATTGCCATCACTTTTGTAGGTTTCAGAATCATCTGGATTAATAACCTTGCTGACAATTGTGCCATTTTTATCAGTGTAGGTCACACGAGTAATACCGTTATCAGTTTCCAGAGAAACACCTTGTTTATAGCCATCGGGAACTGATACGCTAATACAACGACCATTTATGCACTGAGTTATGTGACCAGGAGCCAAATTGCATAAGGCTGTAAGAAACAGTACACATATTAATAACAAATACTTTAAGTATAGCATGTTTAGTTGTTTAAATTTTCTAATAAAACTTATTATAAAGTTTGTATTAAGTAATAAATTGAGATATTATAAAGTTACATGGTGTGAGTGAAACTTTTATAGTAACCTTATTTAAAATTTAAAAATAACAATTCATATGAAATGTAAAATTTATAAAAATTCGGAGAAATTTTTTTTATAAACCAAACATCAGTTTAAAATCTCTAGTATTTCTATGACTTGTAAGTTTATTTTTAAAATTTTCTTAATTCAGTAAATTATTTTTCAGTACTGTTTTCCTAAAAGTAGTTTTCCTAAAATTTAGTTTATCTGAACTTAATATTAAGATAATAATAAATAATACTGTTTTTCAAATTAATTATGGGGGATGACATAAAATTAACAATAATAAGCAACGAATTAATTAACACTGACATTGAATTTTTAATGAATTACTCAAAATAATTATAGTAATACTTTTTATTTAAATATTTAATTATAAATTTTATTGAGTAACATGTTTGGTAATTCCCAAAAATTTGCTTTTAATGAATTATTTATAGATTTTCTCATAATTTGTAAAATAAAATATTATTTAAAATTCTAAATATTAGTTTGTTACTAATAATAACTTATCCTAAACACACCTAATTATATTTATTAATTAATTTGTGTATCACTAAATTATAAATAAAGTGTAATACATTTGAAAAGTTGCTTAAACATCTTATTATTAATTGCTATTTATTAATAAAGCTTGTATTATAACTTATTTATAATTTATAAGGTAAATATAAAAACCTTGATAAATACTAATAATAAATAGATCTATTTATTGGGTTGTTATTGTTAGGTAGTAACTATTAGTATTTTATATTTAACAATGATTAGCATCGGACATAAGAATTTGCATATATTTTTACATTATGTTATGACTTACACTTTATTAACTTTTCAACTCATAATCACAGCGATTAATTTGTATGCATATAATGTAAAAATATAAGCAAATTCTTATGTCCGATGCTAATGATTGTTA
>CAJPVJ010001776.1:3479-15088 GCA_905397405.1 Oppiella nova | reverse complement strand
AATACTTGAATATGCGGTTTCTTATGGGGGATTCTACTTGCTGTTAATTTATCATAAGATTATCTGACCTACCCCGTAAATTAACCGAGAAATACGCGTGACTCTATCAATATGACGCGGAGTGTATTGAATGCATAAATTCTTACATTGAAATAGTTTCAAAATTATATTCATTAAACCAAAATTCAAATTGATATGAGACAGTCTTACAGTTTATATGAATATAATGATCATTATTTATAAATGTATCAGCTCGTGTTCATACATATTAATAATAAGTTAAATTTTGAATATACAATTTAAATGAATAATTCGTGTACGTTCAAATATTTGTCACTAGATTTCCAATTGTATGTTGTACAAACATTTATTTCATAATAAATTATTAAAATTGTATTTCTAACAATATTCAATTTCCATCGCATAATATTCTTTAAAAAATATATAAATTATTTTACTAATATTCATGACAACTCAAATATTTTTATGTTGAAGTAATGTTTAAATTACATTTCAAAAAAGTTAATTAAATACAATCATACAGTTTATATAAATTTAATGATTATTTTAAAATGTTTGAATACGTGTTCATAATATTCGGTATTAACTGTCATAACAATATTGTGCGACAAATACTCACAGGAATTACGATTACAATACTGACGATGTTTATCATACAAAGCTTGATCACCTTAATCATAGCGAGCAATGCCACCCAGATAATCCTTACATTGATGCCACTTGCAATTGGTTTACTGCTATTAATATCCTACACCTTGGTAAAAATTCGTGAATATAAAATATTCAACTTTTATGGTGAGTTAGTGTCATACCAAAAATTACACGATATTTATATGTATGGAAATGAATTACGTCGGTTAATTGCAATAATAACCGTTGTAATTTTAATGATTTTATTGACAATCAAAATCATTCAGCATCCCATTGTTGATAATGTTTATAAACTTGTCAAGGTGCCAATTGAATTTAAACAGCGCATGCTCATATTTGTTCATCATATATTGGGCTGGTTCTACATGGTGCAATTAATATATTTCGAGCTTATTACTAAATTTCATGAAATAATAAATAATTATTATGCCGTGCTGGTTGATAATAATTATGGTCCAACTAATAAACCTACAATAATTGACGTAATTGATGCTCAACGTAAAATTCATCAATTTATACATTTTCAATCTTATCTCGATAAAAATGTTAAATTCCTTAAGTATATCATTTATCTTATATTTATATTTTTAAATATTACACTATTGTTTTTATATTTTATATTTTGTCCATTACATGATTATAACATGGTAATACTGATATCAATATTTTATATATTAATGAACATATATTTTGTCTGGATACAAATTAGTGTGTATAATACTAGTAATATTATTAATAAATTGAGCAAGGAATTATTAGAGTTTGAAAAAATATGCGACGACCCTGATGCCTGTGTCGAAATTGATATATTAAATAGGGCAGTACATTTATTTCAAAATAAGCGTGATTCTCAGTTGTTTAATGTTTGAATTGTACATGATAATTAGAGCGATTAAATAATCATACCTATTGTAGATTAATTAATTGTTTATTGTAAAATTTTTAATCTCTACTTATTAGTCATTTAATTAATAACGAGTTTATCTATTTAATAAAATAATAACTTATTATTTCAAGTGAACATTTACAAAACTAAATTATTTTACGTTTAAATATTAATATAATTTAATTCACCTATTTACTATTTTCAAACATGTAATAGATTGTATAATACTCATATTATCGTATAATACTAGAATCAATCAAACAATAAATAATTAATAATTATTTTAGAATAAATAATTTAAAATTAAATTTTCAAACTTTATAAATTTTATCAAATAAATATTATACAATAAATAATATGCTAATAATCACCACAATGTGTGAATAATTTAAAAATAATAATTTTTTGAACCAATTAATAAAATTTACCTATATTTACAAAAAAAACTTATAACAAACATAATATGCGCTGAATGTGAAGATGTAGGCGCGATATTCTACCAGCGCTTGTATACTATAGTATGACTGATGGCGTATGTTATAAAATAAACTACATTTATATTCATAATGCAAAAAATATTTTAATTAATTTGATCAATACAAACTGTAGATATATGTCTCAAAGTGCACTTCACGGCACGACACAAACTTAAAGTATTGCTTTTTTACAGTTTTGAATGACTCAGATAATTAATATTTTCATTCACTATAATGATAATTACAATGCTTATTTATAAGTGAATTGCAGAAATCTTGAAATATATTTACACTTCAACATATAATGCAATGTTTTTCATAGCAAATACATTTTTATAGCACAAATATAATCTTAATTATGTATTCAGAAAATATTATTCTGCGCATAATTTTTAATGCGAAATGTTATACTTGTTTTAGTTACACATTTGAAAGTGACTTAACTTTTCAAAATGTATATGAATTCATGAATATATACTGAAATAAAAAAATATATTTGCATTTTATTAAACTAATAACATGATTTCAAGTGAGTAATATTTTATTTATTATGCAATAAGCTAATATAATTAGTAAAATGTTTGTAGATTAAGTTTGAATACATATATTATGCATTGAAATTTTATCAATAATATTTCAATTGTATGTTATACAAACAACTGTTATTAACAATATTATATTTTAAATAATTCAAATTTCACACAATTTATATGAATTTAATAATTATTATTTAAAATGTTTGAATACGTGTTCATTATTTTCGGTATTAACTGTTATAACAATACTGTGCGACAAATACTAACCGGTGTTACGACAACAATACTAACGATGTTTATCATACAAAGCTTGATCACTTTAATTATAGCAAGAAATGTCACCCAGATAATGTTTACATTGATACCACTTTCAGTTGGTTTACTGTTGTTAATATTATATACTATATTATATAGTATATTGGTAAAAATCCGTGAAAATAATATATTCAACTTTTATGGTGAGTTAGTGTCGTACCAAAAATCACACGGTATTTATACCTATGGATGTGAATTACGTCGGTTAATGGCAACAGTAATCGTTGTAATCTCAACGATTATAATGACAATCATAATCCTTCAAGAACCAATTTTTGATTGTTTATAAAATTGTCAAGGTGCCAATTGAGTTTTCTCAGCGCATGCTCATATTTGCTCACCATATATTGGGCTGGATCCACATGATACAATTAATATATTTTGAGCTAAATATTAAATTTCATGAAATAATAAATAATTATTATGCCGTGCTCGTTGGAATTAATTATGGCCCAGCTAATAAACCTACAATAATTGACGTAATTGATGCTCAACGTAGCTTACATTTGTTTATACACTTTCAATCTTATCTGGATAAAAATTTAAAATTCCTTAAATATATCATTTATGTTTTATTTACAGTTTTAAATATTGGAGTTTTGTATGTATATATTTTGTTTTGTCAATTACATGATTATAGCATGGTAATAATTATATCAATATTTTGTATAATAATGAACTTATATTTTGTCTGGATACAAATTTGTCTTTATAATACTAATAATGTTATTACGAAATTGAGTACGGAATTATTAAAGTTTGGACAAATATGCGATGACCCTGATACCAGCGTCGAAATTGATATCCTAAATAGGGCTATACATTTATTTCAAAACGAGCAAGCTACTCCATCATCCTGTGTCTGAATTGTACATGGTATATATTGCATACTAATTAAATAAACACACTATATTAGACTAGTTATTGGTTGAATTTAAAGTTTTTAATTTGTACTTAATATACTTTTATTAATAATTAGTTTATCAATCAAACTATATCATATTATTTCAACTAATCCTCATAATAATACTGTAATAATAATAATTATTATTTTATTATTACTGAATGAAATAATATCTATATATTAGTGAACTTAATATACTTTGATGGTAATAGTTGAGTAAATAATATACTCGTACTGAATATAATAAAATTGAAACAATAAATGATATATTCACATTTTTACAAAACTATCAAATAACTATTCCACAAACCATTTAGAATGTAGTATAAAATTGTAAATATTTATGTTACTCATAATACTATGCATGTATAAATAATAAACAATTGCAAACTTTATATTATGCTAAAAGTTAATTTTTATTGAATACAAAGAAATACAAATTAAAAATTTAGAAATATTTTTAGAATTTAGCTCATGATAATTACCATGGTCAGTGGGCACGGCATGTAAACTTGTATCAAGCTAACAATTCTTGTCGTGCCATTGGTTGACATACATCTGCCGCAACCAATCGTTGCCCACATTATGACAATCGGAGTCCGAATACAACTCGTGTCGGGAATCCTGTTTCAGAAACCCTTCGTATATCTCTCGCGGGATAAAAGTCTTATTATAATCTCCGTAGACATACAACTGTACCGGCTGTCTAATACCCTCAAATGCATTCAGATAATACACGGGATTAACAAAATTATTATAATCCAATTTAATCTCAATCGGATTAGTCGTGTATGGACTCACGACAAATGCCCAATCTGAAATTTTATAGACATTGTTGTGACTCAGGTCCAGTTTACTCAGCAAGGGCATATCTTGAAAGGTTCCGGCAATATAACCAATTCTATTACCAAATAGTGATAATTCTAATAAACGCTCCAATTGTAACGATTCTGGTATTATAGCAAGGTTAGTTTTGACGATTTGCAAATACTCTAGATTTTTGCACATTTTAATTGCCCAGAATAGTTCGGTTCCATTTGGATTTAAACTAGGTAGTTCCGATATATGCAATGTAGTTAATGAGTCGGCCGATGCATTAAATGCGTCAGGGTGAATTCGGTGCACGTCACTTAAATTATCTATATAAATTCGTTCAAATGATATATCAGCGAGGTCTTCGGGTGCTAATTGCCAAATGTTTTTGATGTTTTTCAATTCAAGTCGCTCGAATATTTTGCTTTCATTTTTGAGGTCCTTGCTCAGTTTGCCAAATACCTCGGACAATTTATGCACGGTAATATTACCGTCACAAATAATGTGGTTTGATGAGCCAGTGTCAAATTTGCATGGTGGTAGTAATTCAATCTGTGACAAAGTGCTTGCTATAACGCTGTTAATTAGTATGGTTATTATAATTGTAGTTGATGCTATAGTAAATTAAATTAGAAAATACATTTTACATTAATAGATTAAAGGTATTTAATTATACTTTAATAATATTTACCCATTTTCACCAGTAATACAGTATTTAATATTGAAACAATAGTCGGGTAATAACCTTTTGAATTGTTTGTTAATGAATATTTTGTTTGCAATTGAGCATGAGTTTATATACAATTTATTTTTGGTGGTAAAATAACTAAAATCTATTTCCATAGGTGTAAACAATTCTTAATAATTTAATAATTTAACATTAATTTGACATTTCATGTGAACACTTATAAAACTAAATTATGTTATGTTTTAATATTAATCCTATTAATTCACCTATTTTCTATTTCCAAACATGTACTAGATTGAATAATTCCCGTTCGATTATAATTGATAACCTTAATTATAAATAAATAAATGAAATGAAAATAATAACAAGTTTATTTGTAATTGAGAATGTGTTTAGAAGGCATTTATTTTTGTGATAAAATAACTAAGGTCCTTTTTAATAGGTGTAAATAATTCTTAAAAATTTGATAATTTAATATTTCCAGTGAACACTTACAAAACTCAATGCGGTTATGTTGCAATATAAATGCGATAAAAATAGTATACTGATTTGTGCAAATAATCAATGTGAATTGATATTGATAAAATGTGCATATGACTTTTATGCTTGTAAAAGTGTTGTAGTTGTATGATACAAAATAGAAATTAAATCATTAATTTTTTTAAAAACGTATTTAATTATATGAAAAATAAATAAATAAATTACAATAGAAAATGAATTTCTATACTTAAAAATACTTGGTAATAAATCACACCTTGGTTACATTTTATGAACATCAGATAACGTTGCACTATGTATTCTTGAATAATTGTATCCATTTTTATCGGTAATATTAAAATATGATAAAAAGTGATTAAGTTCAATTTCATAAATTTTAGAAAAATATGTAATCAATATCTAAGACGACCTTTGTTATTCTATGAAATTTGATATAATGTATTTCTTAGGAAAAACTCTACACATTTATTATGTAATAGCTTGTTCATAGAAATTTACCCGGATATA
Organism: Oppiella nova; assembly: GCA_905397405.1. Lineage (NCBI taxonomy): Eukaryota > Metazoa > Arthropoda > Arachnida > Sarcoptiformes > Oppiidae > Oppiella > Oppiella nova. The sequence continues at coordinate 8,793 of CAJPVJ010001776.1, read as the reverse complement.
ATATTCATCAAATAGTATATAAAGATTTTCAAAATTAGTCCAGACATTATAGACTTGAAATCTATTTGTTTTATACAAGTATATTAATAATAATTTATTTGAAGTGTCAAATTATATTAACTAACCATGGTTAATATTAACCTTATTGTTTTTTCAGTAGTACTGTGTATAGGACTCACACATTGTGTAAAAGACTCAAAAGTGGTTTGTTTTTACGAGAGTTGGTGTAAGTATTATATTATAAATATAATCACCTAAAATTTAATGCAAAACTACATTCATCACTTTGTATTTTCTATACCTAGTTGCCTATCCTAGTCATGGCCATGGCGCAATGAGTGTAAAAGATATCGGTAAGTTGGCAAAATAAAATTTCTATTATTATCAAAAATTAATGTTAAATTAATTTTAATAGACAGTACAGCATGCACACATTTAGTTTATGGCTACGTTGGTGTAGATACCGGCGCTGATATTAAGATTCTCGATGACACCTTGGTCAAATATTACTGTTAGTAATAATTTTAATTTATAATTAATAAATTCAAAATAATTTCTACATTTTAAAGTCAATGAATACATATTTAAATCTTTAACTTACCCTGATATAATTAATTTACAGACCAGTTCGACCAGTTACCTAAAGTGAAGGGCACCGACAAGTCACTGGTAGCCATCGGTGGGTTTAGTCACGCCATAGAAATCGTGGCCGCACTCGACAACCCCTCCCTATTTTCGAGGAACGTAATGGCGTTCCTTAAGAAATACAGTTTCGATGGCATTGTACTCGAGTTCACCAACGGCTGGTCCGTCGACTATATGGATAAATACATCAAATTGGTGTCTGTGCTCCGGGAGGACTTCAAAACTAGTGGATTTGTGTTGGGCTCAGTGCTGGCCGCCCAGCTCCCTGGTTACGAAATTAAAAAAGTGATCCAGTAAGTTTTAAATTTAATTTTAAGTAAATTTTTTATTATTTCATTATTCTGTATGTTAAATTATTTACTTAAAAAATTAGTGAAGTTATACACAAAGGGTTTACTAGTAAGTTTACTAGTTATTAAATAGTTTGCTTATATTTTATATAGTTTCCAGTATAACTTATAATACTGTAATAGGAGTTCAATTTTATTATATTTATGTAATCATATTAAATTTTAAATTACATTATTTTATTATAGACAAGTTGACTTTATTTCCGTGAACACCTTTGACTACAATGGCCCCTGGCATGAAACTCCCCCGCAAACCCCAACTGGACATATTGCCTCGTTGATTGATATTGTAACTATTTAATACATTAAAATTGTATATAATATATATTTATTATTATTACTGTATAAATTATACAGAAAGCATCCATGACAATATGGGCTGACCAAATTGACAAAGATCAAATGAGCAAACTATTGGTGCGTATTTATTTCTAACTGGCTAATAGTTAAAACGAAAATATTTTATAGTTTAAATATTTATTTATTAATATACAACTAGATCTCACTCCCATTTTTTGGCCACACCTGGAAACTCGCTGACCCTACTGACCACGATGTCGGTGCCAAAGCCAGTGACAAAGGCCCTGGTCAACCATTTACCAACACAACCGGTTTAATTGGATTCAACGAGGTTATACACATTATAAACAAAAAATATCAATGCAAAATATATAACCAACATTATTTATGTGAACTAGGTGATGTTAAAATTAAAAGAAGGTGGTTTTACTAAAGTGGACGACAAGGAAGCCTGTTCAGTTTACTTTTATAAAGATGATCTATGGATTACCATTGAGATCGAGGACACCGTTAAGGTTAAGGCCAATTGGGCCACGACTGAGGGTTTCGGAGGGGTTACCGTTAGGGCCATAAATTACGACGACTTTAACGGTTACGTCACCAGTAAAAAACATCCCCTCCTCACGGCTGTTAATGAGGGTATTAACAGAAACTAACTGGGTGTTAATTATAAATAACACGTTATACTTGCTACAAAAAGAAAATTAATTTCAAAAATTAAATATCCAAATTAACAATATGCTAATTTCGTATTTAATTTCAAAAATTTAATTAAATCAACCTAAAATAATTAAATATTATTTTTAAAACAATTTAAACATTTTTGGTCAAAAAATATATATAAATAAATAAAATAAGAATAGTTAATGAAAGTAAATTTTATTTAAAAATTAACGGTATACATAAAGTACGCAAAGGTTAAAAATTTTATATTTAAAAACTATTAGTCAAAATATAACTTAATGCAATAAAAACAATTTATTACTTAATGCTAAATTTATGGGATACAATATAGAATAATCTGAAAATGTTTGTCATCCGTAAATATTTGTATACTAAATTGAATTCAAAAATAATCTTAGAATTTGTTTTTAAAGTTGCTCTATTTAAATTAATTAATAAAATATTAAAATTATCATAATCTTTTAATTTTCTGTCATTATCAATTAGATACGAGAAAATTATGAGAGACCTATAGTTTACTTAATGATGTGTAGACTAAATATTTATTACACCAAAATAAAATAATAATTTTTTTCATATACCTAATTAAATATTTAATTTTTGAAATATATTTAATATATTTGATGAAAACATCATAAATAGTACCATGATAAAATGATAAAATGATAAAATGATAAATGATAAAATAAAATCATAATAGTTTATAATTGTATTATAAATCCAAAAATTTACTCTACAAATGTGTAATTAAACAGGCTATTCTAAAAACATTCATTTTTTCAATAGTTATGCTTCCATTAAATAGTTATTTTTGTTTAAGATAAATCTCTTTTAAAATGACCCTCATTACATGATTCTAATCACATGATCTTGACTATCGCAACAAAAAATAAATTAACTCTTAAAGAAATGCCTTAATAATAACGGTCCGATCTTCGGATAACCTAGATTGGAGGTTCAGTACATTTAGCACCATATGATAATGGCTTACATATTGGTCTACCACAGCAACTGTCGACATCACACACTGATGTCAGTGGCGAACATGACGTGCAATCAGGCAGATCGCAAGGAGCAGGGAGGGCACAAAAACCAGTTCCGTTTAATGTTTTGTAACAACTGCAATCGGTATTTTTTGAACAGCCCGGTGAATACCCGGTGGCACACGTTTGGCCAGTGCATCCTGAAACTAATTGCAACATAGTGAATAAAGTAAAATACACATTGACAGAATTTTGTAACAAACTAACCTTTCCCACCGGCTATACAATTGTAATTCGAATCGCACCGATTTTTACCAACTTGCAACTTGCTCACACCAACTAGAGTTTCGCAATTCGTCAGCTGCTGTTTTCCAATCTTGCTTATTCAATGCATCTTGCATATTTACAAACTGCTTTAGTGTCGCACAACCAGCTAATGCTACGTCAATAATAGCCGCTCGTTTTACTGGCGGTAAACCGGGGGCATATTTGTCGACGCACTGTTCGGATACCTCATACGTGGTGCTAAAAATATCTTTAGCATCCGCGTCGGTCAGGCAGTGGTTGGTCGTTTTATCTTGGCAATCTCTTAATACGTTTTCCAGAGTTAAATTGTACATGGCCATGACTTGCGCGGCATCGCCACGCTCTAAGTTGAAGCCAATACCGATCGTCGGTATGTTTTTCGTGTCGTAATAACAGCACAAACACTCGCCTTCGTTGAACATTGTCTGTTGAGGACCACAGCTGGTGGCCGGTGTCAGCGGCACCTGTCGTCGGCACGTATCGGCCGCTGATATTAGGGTCGTACACAAGAGGACTGTAAGTGTTTTCAACATTTTGAGACAAGCAGGCTTGTACAGTACCAAGTGAAAGTGAAAATTATATGAAAAGTTTTAACGTTTTATACCCTACCATAATGCTGATAAAGTTATTGCAAACAAATTTTGAAATTTAATATGCTGGTTTTCATTGCGTGATATGTGATAACTTTTAAATGTCATTGATAATCAGCGAGATTGACTCAGCTTAATTGGACATATGGTAAGCACTTGATAATTTAACAATTTAAGTAGACACTTACAAAACTTGATGCGGTTATGTTGCAATATAAATGTGATTAAAATATTGTACTAATCTGTGCAAATGAACAATGTGAATTAATATGGATAAAATGATTTTTATACTTGTTAACGTGTTGTAATTGTAATACATAATAGTTGTAGCATTATAAATAGAAATTATATCATTAATTTCACTTATTTCACTATATGAAAAATAAATAAATTACAATAGAAATTTAATTTCTATATTTTAACAAATTTGCAATAAACCACACCTTGGTTATATTTAATGAACATCAGATAAAGTTGCACTAAGTAGAATATAATATTTTTGAACAGTTTTATTAATTTTTATATGATAAAAAGTACAATTTCATAAGCATTAGAAAATAATATAGTCAATATCTAATATGACCTTCCTAATTCTATATAATTGATATAATGTATTTCTTAGCAGATACCTTACACATTTAGTATGTAATAGCTTGTTTATAGCAATTCTACCCGGATATAATATTTACAAAATAGTATATAAAAATGTTCAAATTTACTCCAGAAATTATAGACTTGTACAAAACGTGTGGATTATATATCCGAAGGATTTATTTTGTAAAAAAATTATAACAATACAGAAACAATTTATTTTGAAACACTTGCAATAAATTTATAAATATTATGATCATTAAACGGTCCAGGTAATTTAAACATAATAATAGCCAAACATTTCTGGTCACCCGAAGTTCGCGTAACTCCAGTTTTTATTTTTTTCCCGGACATTTATAAGTTTTGAATAACTATGATTTTATAAGATCAATAAAAGGCTTGTTGTTTACTTAATGATGTGTAGACTAAATATTTATTATAATATTAAGTCTAGTACATAATGAATATAAAAATGATTAAAGACAATAATGATATTATAGGGCAGGCACATTAATTTTAGCATTTTAGCAAGCCTATTGGCAATATTTTAGAAATTAATACACTTCATATAAATGTAGATTATTTTTATATTCACTACTTTGCACACAAAATGGCATTAATTATGAAATACCTTATATCTTATCAGTTCTTATATTGAACTTATAAAATATTATACATATTAATATGTAAATAGAAAAATAGCATCTTAAATATTGGCAAATATTTTAACTGTATTAGTGATTAGTATTTTGTAACAAACAAACTTTTCCCACTTGTGTACGGCCCTAATATCAGCGGCTGATGTGTGCAGAAAACAGGTGTCGCTAACACCGACCGCCAGTTGTGGTCCCCAACAGACAATGTT
>CAJPVJ010001774.1:0-15089 GCA_905397405.1 Oppiella nova | reverse complement strand
TATCGCCATTCAATGGTAATCCTATGGGAATTAAATATTAAATTTAATTTTAATATTTGTAAATTTTTATATAATTTCTAATTATTTTTTATTGTTCAATCCAACACAAATTTTTATTTATATTGCATGGTTTATAATAAATAATATTATTGATCAGGTATCGTTTAAAGTGAGTATTAGCTGTCTACTTATAGTATTTTTTATTTACAAATATTAAAAATAATTATTTTTTTAAAACTGTAACAATAATGTATACTTTCGATAAAATCTTTTAATATCGTCAATGATAAATATTTTGGTTCGAGGACTCTTATATAACATAATACTATAATAAGATAGTATAATTTGAGTCTAGTTTCAAGAATATGAAATTTTTATTAATTTAGTAAATGTTTTACAATGGGTTAATGATTTAAAATACAGTATTTATAAATAATATAAAGCTAATAAATTTCTAGATAATTTTCTAAAAACTGTAATAATAGTGTATATTTTCTATAAATATTATGAACAATGTCAATGATTAATAAATGGGGTAATTGGCATTGGGGTTAATTGATAATTTTTGCAAATACATACGTTTATACTGTATTTATTATATCTCTAATAAAATAATACTTTCTATAAACTGTAAAACTTTTATATATTTCTATAAATTATTGGAACTAGGTCTATTATTATGCATTGGACTCAAGAAATCAATTTACTTTTGTATTTATAATTAACAATCACTTACTAGTTATACTAAATAATATTTTTACCCCTTATTACAAAAGTCATACAGTATTGTTAAAATAAAAGCACCATGTGCGACATACCTGAGCATGCTGGTGGTAGTTTATCACTCATAAAAAATATCTGCGGGGCCGCTGAGCACAGCCACACCCACGGGATCCCGGAGCCCGTCAGGGTTGGCGACCCTATGTACGAGTCGATGACAATCACGTGAGGGCTGACCCTCTCTATAATAGCCTTATACTGAGCGTCGAGGGCCCGGAAGTTCTCGTACATCATCCCAAACGCCGTGACAGTACTGGTGCCTACTATATCAATAGGTGGGCGCCGGTAGACGTCCTTAAATTTGACAACAAAGTCGCCCCATATGTCTGCCGGCTTTCCATCAGCATCGGTAGCCTCCAGTCCGGGCACTTGTATGACCACCTCCTCGAACCCATACCTTTCCAGTTTACCCTTGTATGCGATGTCGATGGCGAACACCACCCGATGCCCTCGTTTTAGTAGGACTTCCGCTAAGCCGTGACAGGCATTGATGTGTCCCCAGGCGTCTAACGGCGCGAAGAGGACGGTTAGCTTTTGCGAGGCCGTCGTGTCGGACATAGTTTTGTGAGTTTTATAAAGTTTTTTGGTTTAATTTTAAATTATGAGAAACACATTGACTTTAAATGTGTTTTATTTATAAACATTGGCTAATAGTGCATTTAAATGTGATTTATCTAGCAACATCTGTTTTAAATCAAGATTATACTGTAGTACTTATAGTGTGCACTGTATTAATGTAAATAATATATTTTAATTATACATGCTTAACTTGTTTGTTAATTTGATTAATTCATAATTGTCCACTTTACTTTATAGCTAACCAAAAATTATTTATTTGTGAAATGTAATAATTTAAATTTTTAACATTACCAAATATTTCTAATGTAATTTTTAAATAATTAAATTTATAAAATTATCATAATCTTACATTAATATAAATACTGATATTAGTAAGGACTTTATATTACAGATTTGTTATCGATTTATGAAGTACTGAAATGAAGTATGATTTTAGTTTATTTGTCACAATTTAATAGATTAACAAATTATAGATAATAATACATTTTGATATTCATGTTTTATAAATAGCACTCCCATTAATCTCGTCAAACATTGAATTTATACTCAAAACAATTACAATTAAAATAAATTCTTACATCATTGTTAAATTTATTTTAAAAAGTTTAGGGTCATAATTATTGTTAAATAAAATATTTTTATTAAATAATTTACATATCTCAATAAAAAATTAACAATTAATTTAATCAAGGTGTTTGATCCTTAGTTATAACCGTATTGTTAATCCATTTCATATGCCTAGATACACTCGTTGTTTTTGTAAAATTCTTGAGGTTCATTTGAATATCTAATTATATTTCACATTCAGTTCATTGTACAATATTTAATTAAATATTATAAAAAGTATGCTAATCTAACTAAATGTATCATATTTTAATAATACATATTTATAAATTATTCATTGGTAACACAGGTCAATTATTCATGAAAAATACTTCATTATTAAAAATATTAATTTATAGGATATGTTTTTAGGTTCCAGTAAATTATGATAATAACAAAACAATAAATTATATATAAAATTATTAATTGATTACAGTTTACAGGGTGAGCATATAAATTTACATAAACTAGGCAACTACTCGATGTTTATCAGCATTTTTATGAACCAAAATAAAGTAACGAAATGAACGCACCATGATCTATAACCGAAACAAAAATTCATATTAATACTAACCCATAGTACCATAGTAAAATATACCTGATAAAACACCGGGAAATTCATGACCACTACCGACCCAATACTGATCCCAATCCTACGCTTAGCGGACAGTCTCTCGAAATAAGTTTGAAGTTTGAGTTTTAGTCGTAAATTTGGTTGACATATAAACCATTGAATACGCGCTAAACGTTTGGTGTGTTTGTGGGCCCTATTAGACAATAGGGCCGCGAAGTACTGGACCACACAAAACATAGTGGTTATCCCGGCAACTATAATCAACTCAAATAAATACATCTGATTGGGGAGAGTCTCGAAAAGTATTTCATGTATATAAATTAAATTGACCGGGCTCATAGTCAGTATAATTACTAAATACATCTTGGCGAATGTTTTATTTATACCAACTAGAATTAGACAGAATTGTGTGTGCTCATTAATATACTTATTAATAGATTGATAAATTTTGAGACCATTAAATTTAACAAGTACGTTATTGATATTATTGATATTTAATAGTAAATAGTAGCAAATTAATATACAAAATGATGCACCCACAAATAAATTGATGATTATGTAATAAAATGATATATAATTCAATATTATAGCCATTATAGTGATTGACCTAATATGATCAGGATAAAATTTAATGTGGACTTCGATTATAATTATAGCCACAATAAAAACTGTAATTATTTAGCAATAAAATGAACTTTTAATATAACATAAAATTAAAATTATTTTTAAAAAAACATGTGTATTTTTTAATCTTACCAGTTGGCACCAGTCCAAGATTTGGTAATTTGTTAATAATCTTTGAAAATCTGCTTAATTTTTTCATCAAGCTCATTGCATTACTACCTATGAATATGACATTTGCATTTTCCTTATCATTGATTGCATCGTAAATATTTGTGATTTTTAAATAATCAGGGCATTTATTAAGGTGATAAAACCTAAACACGTAAGTTCCATAAATATTAAGCAGGATCAATACAATACTTGAATATTTATAAATGTCTCCCATAAACAGGCTCATGTCATAGAGTAGTAGCCTTTTGTTATAATCCAGGTAATTCATACAAATGATTAGTTTAATGATATTTACATAATAAATATAATACACAATGTATTCAATGAATAGTGGTTTACTTGAGCTTAATGTTTGTCTTTTCAATAGATTTACATAGAATTCAATTAAAAGGTTCTTGGTAAAGATATCATATAATTTAGCCATGTTTAAGGATTTAATATTGTTTGAACTTCTAATACAACTTAAAATTTTATTATTAAAATGGGACTTTGCAATAAAAATCGATTTCTTAAAATCTTCAGTATTTTACGTAAATATTTCTGACCTAATTACTATTATAATAAAATTGCATGTCATGTATAAAATGAATTAATGCAAACATTTATTACTTTATTGGCTAATATGATATAAATTATAAAACTTTTTAAATAGAGAAATAAAAATCAATATCATATTATAAATTTTACATTAATATTATTTCTGACTTTACCGCATTAGAAATGAAATATGACAAATAACCTATTTTATTCAAACGTTAATTTTATTAATTTAATGAATTTGCTTGAGTTTTAAAATAATTTACTAAAATAATTTATGATTACAATAAAGTAAATTTTATTATTATAATAAAATATAAGTTATTACTGATTTAAAAATCCAAATGTAATTATAATTCATAGCATGGTATAATTTGCGCAATCATTTACTTAATTCAAAACTGCATGTTACATTTTAAATTGAATAATAATATTATTATTAAGTATTCAAACATGTCTTTGAAGTAAAATATTATATATTTCATAAAATTAAATTTATTCAATAATTCGGTAGGGATTAAATAATATTTACTAATATGTTTTTAATTTCATCAGTCAAGTTTGTAAAGTGAATTTTACCTTATTAATTTTAAAAAACGTAAAAAACATTTTATAAAACTAGTTCTTACTTAATGTAGTTATAATTTCAAAAAATATTAACTAGATCTTACTTTTAAAATGATTATTGTTAGGCGAGATTACAATGCCCCATGTATAAAATGCATGTTTTCCATAGTATAATTTAAAAATATTGTTGATTAAAATTACAGTTTATTTTTTGTAACTTATCAAATAAGTCCAAAAGTGAGTTTCATAATGGTATACGATTTTTTAAAAATTTTAATTAAGTCAATGCCGATTAATAATGTTAAAATATTTTAAAATAAAATAATTTAGATACATTGAACTTAATTATTTTTATGAATTATAAATTATTAATAAATTATAATTACAAATTAATTTCGAGCGCCAAGTAAATTTATTATAACTAATCTTGACATTTTAGATAAAACTAATTATGAAAGTACAATTTATATAAATATTATTATATTTTAATATAGTCACACCGATGTAATAGTAACTTGATATATTAGATATTAAAATTATAAAGTAAAAAATTATTATATAAATAAATAAAATAACTCACAGCACACCTTTCTCCATTTTATAAACATACCTGGATTACTTTTTAATCTTTACGATTTTATCATTAAAAGCTACAGTTTACAAAAAAAACTAAAATTAAATATAAAATAACTCGCTAATTATAATTATAAAACTAATCTAATAAATAATAAAATAATTTAATTAAACGATAATTTAATCAAAACTAATATAATTTAACCGACTACACTGCAATGGGTTAGGATGTATGCATAAAAATTATCAAGCACATTTTTCAAAAGAATTGATCAAAACTACAACAATTCTGTTCCTCGAAATCGATAGGTATGAGCGGACTGGTAGATGAGGGGAACTCCACGTGAAAGATTACCTTGACACGATGCCAGTGTTATTTTAATTAAATGTATAAAATTTTTAAATTACATATTCATAAATTATTCTTTGGTAACACAATTAAATTATTTATGAAAATATTAAAGTATTTAATTTAATACAATATTTGGGGTTAAGTAGTGTCTCCCATTTAATGATACTAATACAAAACAATAGGTTTTATATAGAATTATTAATTAATTACAGTTTATTATGTGGGTATATCAATTTACATAGACTAGTGAACCCGGTTGATTTTATTACCTATAGTACAAACAAACTGTGTGAGAAAGCTCCTTTTATATACAATTATTTATAAATATTAATTTTTATTAATTTATTAAAAAGGTATTTATAAATGTTGTAATTAAATAAAATAATTATTTACTAATTATAATTGTTATTACATAATCTCCTAATGTTGTGGTCCTAAATGGGAGAGAGAGAGAGAGAGAGAGAGAGAGCTATTAAATTGTGATTAAAATTATAATTAGTAAATTGTTAAATCAATTAGTTATAGTACAGATTAATATGTTTGTATAAAATTAATAAAAAAATTAATATTTCTAAATAATTTTATATAAAAGGAGCTCTCTCACTTAGTTTGTAGGTACTGTATGTATTAAAGTCAGTCGCGAACTACTCGATGTTTATCAGCATTTTTATGAACCAAAATAAAGTACCGAAATAAACGCACCATGATCTGTAATGAAAAATATATTAATAACAAACGATAGTAAAATATTATTATCATAGTACAATATACCTGATAAAACACCGGGAAATTCACGACCACTACCGACCCAATACTGATCCCAATCCTACGCTTAGCGGACAGTCTCTCGAAATATGTTTGAAGTTTGAGTTTTAGTCGCAAATCTGGTCGACATATAAACCATTGAATACGCGCTAAACGTTTGGTGTGTTTGTGAGCCCTATTGGACAGTAGAGCCGCGAAATATTGGACCACACATACCAAAGTGGTTAACCCGGTAACTATAATCCACTCAAATAAATACACCTTAGTAGGCAGGGTCTCGAAAAGTATTTCATGTATATAAATTAAATTGACCGGGCCCATTGTCAATATGATCACTAAATATAGTTTGGCGAATGTTTTATTCATTCCAGTTACTATCAAACAGAATTGTGTGTGCTCATTTATATACTTATGAATAGATTGATTAATTTCGAAACGATTATAATTTTTGATGTTAGCAAGTACGTTATTGATATTATTGATATTTAATAGTAAATAGTAGCAAACTAATATACAAAATGATGCACCCACAAATCCATTGATTATTATGTAATAAAATGAGATATAATTCAATATTTCAGCCACTATAGTGATTGGCATCAAATGATCAGGATAAAATTTAATATGGACCTCGATTATAATTATGGCCATAATAAAAACTGTAATTATTAATCAATAAAATAAAATTTTATTATAACATTAAATAAAAATAAATTTATTGGAAAAGTCTAACTTTATGTTTTAATCTTACCAGTTGGCATCAGGGTAACAGTTGGTAATTTATTAATAAACTTTGAAAATCTTTTTAACTTTCTCATCAAGCTCATTGCGTTATTACCGCTAAATATGACATTTGCATTTACCGTACCATTGATTGCATCGTAAATATTTGTGATTTTTAAATAATCAGAGGATTTATTAAGGTGATAAAACCTAAACACATAAATACCGTAAATATTGGCCAAGATCAATGCACAACTTGAATATTGATAAATGTCTCCCATGAACAGGCTCATGTCATAGAGTTTTAGCCGGGTGTTATAATCAAGATAATTCATACAGATGATTATTTTAATGATATTTACATAATAAATATAATACACAATGTATTCAATGATTAGTGGTTTACTTGAGCTAAATGTTTGTCTTTTCAATAGATTTATATAAAATTCAATTATTAGGGTTTTGGTAAAAATGTCACATAATTTATTCATGCTTAAGATTTAAATATTGTTTAAACTTCAAATACAACTTAAAATATTATTTTTAAGTAAGAAATAGATATCTTATAATGTGCTTGTATATTAATGATATTTTTGACCTAATTATTAGTACAGTATAATCAAAATAGCACATGAAATCTGAGATATTTGATTGCACATATTTATTACATTATACGTTTATATTAATTATTGAACTGTTTTAGAAATACTATATAAAAATCAATAATCTTATTAAAAATACATTATATACAGTAGTATTTCTAACTTTATTGAACTAAAAATGAACTATGACATTAAGCATTTTTTATTCACACAGTAATTTTATTAATTTTATTTATATACTTACTTGAATACTAAAAATCTTATTATTATAATTTATAATATTACTGTTGTAAATATGTAAATTTAATTATAATTTATAATATTAATTTTTTATATATTTTATAGCTTGGTAAAACGTATACGTAATCATTTGCCTAATACAAAATTACAAGTTACATTTAAATTATATAATATTATGTATGTAAACATGAGTTTGTAGTATAATATAATATATTTTATAATAAATAAAATTAGTTTATAATTCAATACAAATATTTAGATTTATGATAAATATTTATTTATACCAGTATAACTTAATAAAATAAAAATTTTATCCTCAGTAAACATTTCCAATGAAAGCCTTAATTTGAGTTTAATTGCTTAAATAAAATTATAAAAATTTAATTATAGTTAATAGTTAATAGTTATTAAAAATAACTATGATGATAAATTAAAGTAAATTACTCATCCATATTATAAGTACACATTAATTAATTATATAATGTTTGCGATTTTATATAAAAGACTTACAGTTTTAAATACTAGAAATTTTATTTTTAAAAATATAAAACTAATTATAATTATAAAAACTAATTTGTTAATAACAAAATTATTTAATTAAACACTGATTCCATTGAACCAAATATAATTTAAACCTAATATACTGTCATTAATTAGGATCTATGCATAAAAAATTATCATGCACATTTATATCAAGATTCTAAGAATAATTCTCTTTAGCTTATAATATTGTATGATAAATAATTTTTTGTAAAAATAATTATATAAACAAACAAAATAATTAGTATGTAATAATATACAATATAAATATTACTAATTACTAATGTACTAGTACAGTATTAATTTAATGTCTGGAAAAATTTATTTCAACAATATGTATAGATATTATTTGATAAGTGCAATATACTGTAATAATGTAAATTGTTTGATAACAAAATATTATTTTAAACTATAAATGAGTTAAAAAATAGGTGACGTCCCCAATGAGTACATAAAAGCGTTCATTTTGTTCGGGTATTAGTATTGACACCAATTGTCTCAAAATAATTTGAGTGAATATTGCGATGAATACAACAATCGGTTTGTGAAGCCATCGCCTTTTCCGGGCATTCAATGGCTTATGGGCTGAGAGACCGATGCTATAGAAGTGAGTGCCGGCACTACTGATGGCCAATGATCCGGGTATTACTTTAGTAATGTTGATCCGGGATATTGTTTGCTTGGGATGAACGCGCATATTGTTTGTTGAAGTTAGATATATGGCTCTAATAAAGTTGATAATTAACTAATAATTAGTAATTAACTAGTAAATTAACCAAATTACTAAACTTGATAGTAGTTTAGTTATTTGTGGTTCACTTATTTTCAATATTATATTTTTAATAAATAAGTTTTATTATTTATTTAACGTTTAACTTTTATGGAAAATAAGATATATTTTTAAAAATTATTCACTTTTTCTAGCTTACTGAATGATATTATTGTACACTTTAAAATGAAGTCTACCAGTACATATTATTTTAAACTATAAATGAGTTTTAAATGCAAGTGCCATATATCATTATTCACATAATTTAATTGGGTTGTTATTTAAATATTTATGATATTCAAATTAATGAGATTTTATAATATCCATCAAATAACCATTAATTATATTAATGTTTTTTCGACTTTTAATACCGTGTGTTCCAAATATAGCTCGCGATTCTAAACGTTTATCATTTCAAAACTACATGAGATATCAAAACACTGTAAACGGTGTTTAAAAGAGGAAAGTATAGCAAATCTTTAGACATACTGATCAGCCAGGTGCGACTTATATTAATGTTATTTCTATAGACACTCTTGCAGACATGAGTTGCAGTATGAACAAAATGAGCAAGATAAATACAATCTATAGAAATTTTATAGAGGAAGGTATGAACTTTCTTATGGCATCGAGATCTCTCAGCTCTGACATATGGTTCAATCACAAATGGCTTTTGAAAATCAAGAATCTCTATGTAAATCTTAATGGGAAATTTTCAATCAATAATTAATAACAACAAAATAGTAGCTAGGTAAAAGTGTTCCATAGCTCAATGATAGAGAATTTAATTATCTTTCAAATGGTGTATCACTCGCTAAGGTCGGAATTATATTTCTTGATTTATTATTAATATAATTAAATTAATATTAATCACAGTTACATAAATGGATTCAATGGCATAACTCGACATTTATATAAATTTAATTATATTAATTATATTAGTTTGTGATTGAACCATATGTCGTTTTCTATACATTTTTGTTTATGGGAACGTGTTTTTATTTATACGAATTGGTGCCCTCATGATATCCATACAATTCCTATTGACCCTGGTGCTTATCATACACTACTCGGCAATACTGTATAACCAAAATAAATTGGTTTACAAGTATTTCAACGAATATTGCGTACAAAACCAAACCTATGTATCATTGACTACAAAGTTAAAGGTATGACATATATTGAGCACATTTTTGATTTGTATTAAATACTAGGTTTTAAATTAAAATTGAATGTTAAGTTATGCACAAAAAAATTGTTTTAAAATCAAATATCATTTATAGTTAATGGCATTCATTGAACGATTGGGTCTCAATAGGATTGGGTTTTACTGTTGGAAACTATTTCTTATAAATCGGTTCAAAGGATATGAGGTTTGCATTGATTTCGGTATAGAATTATATATAAAATTTAATTTATTTTGTAGATTTTAAGCCTTATCCCGGTGCTATTCATGAAAATTATTACTATGTCTAGAGATAAGTCAATTTTCTAATTAACCATTATTGTAAAAAATACTTGACAAATACTTTACAAGTTCTTTTTTCAAAATACAATTAAACTATGCTTTTATTAGAGATTTTTCCTCTATACTTTATTATTATCAAAATTAATACAACTTTCAACAAACTGAAAAAATTAAACAGAAATTCATGCTTTTCAAGTTACTTTTAAAAATTAATTTAATATAATGTCAAGTATTACCCCTTGCCTTGTCACTTGACAAACACCCCAAATACTTGAATGCCAAGTAAAATACTTGTGATCTGGTCACTCTGCCTATAGGGCTTATCATTTGATATAATTTCAAATT
Source organism: Oppiella nova (assembly GCA_905397405.1). Taxonomy (NCBI): domain Eukaryota; kingdom Metazoa; phylum Arthropoda; class Arachnida; order Sarcoptiformes; family Oppiidae; genus Oppiella; species Oppiella nova. The sequence goes on along the minus strand of CAJPVJ010001774.1, from coordinate 4,277 downwards.
CAACAATAAATTCAAATTCAGATTCACACAAATAATTTTATTGTTTATTAAGCAACACTGTTATCACAAACTTAATCACTCCTGGTGAAAGATGACCTTGACACGATCGTCCCGGTTATTGAACAGAATTAGTTTTATTAATGTATAACATTTTTAAAATACATATTCATAAATTATACTGACACAATAAAATTATTTATACAAATATCAAGATATTTAATTTATTACAATCTCCGAGTGCTCCAATATAATGATACTAAATACAAAACAATGGGTTATATATAGAATTATTATTTAATTTAGTTTACATTGTAAACTTTACAAGGTGAGTATATGAATTTAAATCAACTAGTGAACTACTCGATGTTTATCAGCATTTTTATGAACCAAAATAAAGTAGCGAAATAAACGCACCATGATCTATAGGCAAACATATATTATATTAATAAGACACCATAGTAAATTACAATCATATAGTATATTGTACCTGATAAAATATCGGGAAATTCACGACTACTACCGGCCCAATATTAACCCCAATCCTACGCTTAGCGGACAGTCTCTCGAAATAAGTTTGAAGTTTGNACCATAGTAAATTACAATCATATAGTATATTGTACCTGATAAAATATCGGGAAATTCACGACCACTACCGACCCAATATTAAACCCAATCCTACGCTTAGCGGACAGTCTCTCGAAATAAGTTTGAAGTTTGAGTTTTAGTCGTAAATTTGGTCGACATATAAACCATTGAATACGCGCTAAACGTTTGGTGTGTTTGTGAGCCCTATTGGATAGTAAGGCCGCGAAGTACTGGACCACACATAACATAGTGGTTATCGCGGTAACCATAATCAACTCAAAAAAATACACCTTATTGGATAAGGTCTCGAAAAATATTTCATGTATTAAAATTAAATTGACCGGGCTCAATGTCAATATAATTACTAAATATAGCTTGGCAAATGTTTTATTTATACCTGCTATAATTATACAGAATTGTGTGTGCTCATTTATATACTTATTAATAGATTGATTAATTTGGTAATCATTATAGTTAATTTTAGCAAGTAGGTTATTGATATTATTGATATTTAATAGTATATAGTAGCAAACTACTATACTAAATGATGCACCCACAAATCCAATAATGAATATATAATAAAATGAGATATAATTCAATATTTGTGCCACAATAGTGATTAGCATAATATGATCAGGATAAAATTCAATGTGGATCTCAATGATAATTATAACCACAATAAAGACTGTAATTATTTAATAATAAAATAAAATTTTAATATAGCAATGATTTAAAATTATTTATTTGCTAACATAAAATAAATTTAATTTTATTTTTAAAATCTTACCAGTTGGCATTAGGCCAAGAGTTGGTAATTTATTAATAAACTTTGAAAATCTTTTTAACTTTCTCATCAAGCTCATTGCGTTATTACCGGTAAATATGACATTTGCATTTAACGTACCATTGATTGCATCGTAAATATTTGTGATTTTTAAATAATCAGAGGATTTATTAAGGTGATAAAATTTAAACACATAAATACCGTAAATATTGGCCAAGATCAATACAAAACTTGAATATTTATAAATGTCTCCCATGAACAGGCTCATGTCATAGAATAGTAGCCTGGTGTTATAATTAAAGTAATTCATACAGATAATTATTTTAATAATATTAATATAATAAATATAATATACAATGTATTCAATGATTAGTGGTTTACTTGAGCTTAATGTTTGTCTTTTCAGTAGTTTTATAAAAAACTCAATTAAAATGTTCTTTGTAAAAATATCATGTAATTTAGGCATATTTAAGATTTATAAATTGTTGGAACTTTAAATGCAACTTAAAATAATATTATTAAAATAAAACTTTACACTAAAATAGATTTCTTATAATGTACTTTTATATTAATGATAATTTTGTCCTAATTATAATAGAAATGATATATATTTGACATTCAAATGATGAGATTTTGTAATAGTTCAAAATAATTATTAATTATATTAATATCTTTTATCTAACAGTTTTCAAATAGCATTTCGCTTATTTATGAAATCAAAATAAATCAATAATCGATAATCTAACCATGGTAACCATTATTAATATAATCAATAAATATTGGACTTTTGTTTATAACTATATTTTGAAATATTATAAAAAATCATTTATTAGGAAATGCATAATTTAGTGACACTATTAAAATTTCAATATCTCAAGACTGTTTGAATAGTTTGAAACAGGGTTTGTTTTATTTAATAATGTATATGACAGAGAATTTTTGCTTAAAAACAATTTTTCTGTTTCGTCCGATTCGGTGAAATCTCAAAACTAATTGCAAGACCCGATTCCCGACCACTTTCGGTGACACATCCGGTATGACTGACATTGATATTCAAGAGGAAGAATCGATCTTTAATTGAAGCCATCGATCGAAAAGATCGGTTCAAAGACAAGAAAACTAGAGAGGGTTACACTTACCTAATTTCGCCAAAAATCTACAGGGTTGCCAGAAAATGAAACATTATATTATCCATTTTATAAACATGCCTGAATTACTGTATAAACTTTCAGTTTTGTAAAAAAAGTTACTGTTTAAAAATACAACATATTTTATATAAAAACTCATCTATTATATTTATAAAACTAATTTACTAAATTATAAAATAATTGAATTTGTTTAATTGTTGGATTATTGTTTATAATCCTATTAAAACAAATATAATCCACCAGTACTATACTGTAATAGTTTGTTATATGCATAAAAATTATCATGCACATTTACATCAAGAATTGTTCAAAACTGTACCAATTCTGTACCTCGTAGTCGATAGGTATGAGGGGACTGGTAGATGAGGAACTCCGGATGAAAGATGACCTTGACACGATCGTTCCGGCTGTTAAACAGTTGGCAGCGGCGCAGGGACCCAAATAACCAGGGTTAATATACGGTATATTGGATTGTAATAGACTATTATTACTAGAAATACCATAACATGAGTCGTATCTATAATTATGTAATATTTTAAATGATTACTTGCATTATTCAAAATTGGTAGTTATAAGAAAATTTGTAATTTTTTTTATTGGTTTTCTAATATATTAGTCACCTAGTTAACTTAATTATGACCGGTTTTAATAATTATATGTACAAAAACACTTGTCAGCATGAGTCCACATTGAAGTTGTTGGTACGGCCCGGGAGTATGAGGAACGCCACTACAGTCACCGCACTGCCCGTCCACTACACAATACAATGTCATAAATAAATATACAGTAATTATAATTTAATAACAATTACTTGTATGTCAATGGCCTACAGTCCCTGTTTAACCGTATAGACTGCCCCTAAAAATATTCAGGCACCGGCGGCCTAAATAAATTTTGTATGTAGCAAGACCCTGGTAATCACAAATACTATGTTTCCCAGCAATCACTGACAATCAATTAAAAATAAACTTGTTCCTTTTATAACTGTGCCATTTAAATAATTTAACGTGAATTGAATAAATAATTTAGCATGATTTTAGTTGATTACAGTTTATATGAATTTTATAGTTTCACACCTTATTAAATTCTGTATAAATAACCAGGAATATTTAGTAATCAGGCTAAAATTACATATGAACGTAAAAATAAAACCTAAATCATTCATTTTGTTAATACCATGCTTTTATTTGTAATTTTAAATTAATGTTACAGTTTTTGTATATAAATTAAGTATATAAAAAGCCCTAGTGACATATTTGCGCCTACATTAGTATCATTTTCTACCTCACTCATATTTTTGTGGTGTCTATATCTATTTGATAATTACAAAGGTATTTTTCCTGTATATTCCTCACGTAAACAGGTACACTTATTCACTGTAAATGTCAATACAGTATAAATGATTTTTTAATTAGTCATTCATATTGAATGCGAAAATACTTTTAATAATACAGACGTCTCTCATAGGGAGTAACGTATGTGTCGGTCATGTTATGCTAGCGTATAATGAATGCATGAATAGCCAGTTATTATTAAATCACCTATCACACACACAAACAATTAGTGTATTCATATAGATAACGGTCATTAAGATAATTGCCAATCAATGTACGTACGTATGTGCTTGACCTCCAAATTAGCACCTAGTTAAAAAAATACTCACATTTTATGCCTGATTAAAAATATAACAATTTCTAATTAAATCTCGTGTTTAAGTGAAAAAAAAAACTATTTTTATAAATATTTTTTTGTCTCATATT
>CAJPVJ010001773.1:0-15091 GCA_905397405.1 Oppiella nova | reverse complement strand
CTTATTTTGAAAGCATAATTAGCAAAACTTGTGAATCGGCACATAATTTGTCATTAAATAATGAATAGTTTTTTCTATTCTTATAAACTTGTAAGAATATACAAGTTATTCACTTGAATAACAAATTCAATTACATTTGTTATACAAATAAGTTATGTAATTATTCTTATATTTATAAAAATTCATAAATTTAATTATTATAATAATGATCAATATTTTAACCATTTTTATGATTCATTATTAAAACAAAAAAGTAATTAATTTTACTTTTAGATAGTTTACATATTTCTAAAAAATATTCTTAGAAAATTCACATTAATTAAAAATTAATTTTATTAATTAAAAAAGTAATTAATTTACTGTATAATTATACCGTATATTGTTTTTTATTTAACTTTCAAGTATAGGTTTTAAACTCTTAACTTATAAATCATACGGTTATATATTCTATAATATAATTGCAATCTTTATGCCAACGGTTTGTTTAACAAAGAATTTATAACTTTTGGTTATTTATAATCTGATAATATTTTCAAATTCATTCATCACAAGAGAAATCAATTTTAGAAAAAACATTTAATTAATAAAAATTGCACGAAATATAGTAAGAAATTAATGATTTAAAAATAATTTTACATCTAACATGAAAAATAAGTTTTTTTGTTTGGATAAAAGTTAGAAAATGTTTATAGAATAAGTGTGTTATAAGGGATTTAGTGAACTACTTGTTTTATACGACAGTACTGTATATTAAGGCCTATATTGAAGTGGATTGAATTGCATTGATTTCAGAGTGAATGCTCAATTACTTCATTTCTAATCACATTAATCATATCATAAGTGATGTTTGAATTGAGTAATTGGCTCTTAGGTATAGTATATTAGGCTCAGAATAGGATCAGTCTTTAAATAGAAAGGCCAATATTTAAAACATAACATTTATAACATAACATAACATAACATAACATAAAATTTATAACATTTAACATTTTAACATTTATAAATTTATAACATTTATAACATAACATTTATGAACTAGGCATTACTTTGATTGCTAATAAAAAGGTTACCAATCAATAAACTTTAACATTTGGAAATAACTTATTCGATCATTCTTTTAGTTTATAATTATAATCAAGGTAATGCATCCAATTCACATTTGGTTATAAATCTGAAACTAACAATATTATAATATAAGATTTGTTTATAATCAAAATATTTGTAAAGAAATAATTACCTCATTTAATTCAAAACGTTGTTTCATATTTTGAAAACCCATTAAATTTTCTAGAAACAGTAGTTATTAATTCATACATTTGAAGATTTAATTAATATAAATATTAATAAATCCATTAAAGTACACAAACAAAACCTTCAAATTCTTATGAGAATAATTATTAAAATAAGTTTTGTGAAAACTTTTAGTTATTATATCTTGTAAATGGGAATGTGAATAGAGTGGTTAATTAATTAAATTAAATATAATACTGAGTTTAGAAAATATTTATATAATGAATAACCTAACAATTTTTATATTAACTTATTTCTGTACTTTTATATAAAAGTTAGAAATGAAAAATAGTAAAAATTATAGAAATTGGTATATAAAAATAATTTGAAAAACTCATGTTTTCACTTTTTACTATGGCTTCAATGTTAGTTCAAAAACTACTAATTGTTTACTTATTATTGAATCAAAAATATGTTTTTACTATTATGTCGTTGTTTTCAATGAATTAATAAATGTCTCCAATAACAAAAAACTTAAAAAACAAGTCATTTAAAATAAAGTACTATAATTATAAGTTATCTTTAAATTGAGTTAATTTTTAATATAACCATTATATATTTCACTATACATTAGTATTATGTTTTAATATTACACAATATTCTACGTAAACAGATTTTTATTGAAAACACATTGAATTACAATAATTTAAATTTTATTTTCAATAATTTTGATTTATATTCAAAGGATTGTTGGCATATCTGAAAATACTTTAGAAATGAGATTCAAAGCATATTTGCCTTTTTTAACCATCAATTTTTATCTCACAGTCTGTGCAATACAATTGAGAATTGAATTGATTTATTATAAAAAGTATATATTTTCTCAAAATTATGGTCTTTTATGAGATTTTTTGTTAACCTTTATTATAGGTTACTTTGTATGAGATAGGTCTTTGCGTCATATAACATAAAACCTTTTTTCAGTTTTCGCAAACTATATTATATTTAAACATTTTTATTAATAATATTGTATGCTTTGCTATAAATGACAAAATGTTTTAAATTTAAATTTAAATTTTTTTTCAATTTATAATTATTTATTTAAATAATATTAGTAAACCTTTTTGATGCTTACAAATTAGTTATAAATAATATTTAAATTTATTACTTATTCAAACATACATTTACATATATTAGGAGGCTTTTAATGTAATTCTATTATACAAATAGTTTTTAAATCTTAATTTTTTGCAATTTCTTTAATAGAAATTATTGACGATTGTCATTTACAAATGTATTATTTAATTATTTTTATTTATGTCAAAATATTGATTTTTATTCTTGTTTTTATTTTGATTTATTACAATATTTACAAAAGTATACTTAAACCCATTAAAATAAATGAGTAATGAAATATTGAATGAACAAAATAAATTATATATTATTATTTAATAATAAGAATTACTATAGAAATATATTTTATGATAATATAAATGGCCAGACATTTGTCTGATAGACATATTACATCTATATTTTTATTGGAATTCTCATATTCATGTTATTTTTAATTTAGTATAATGTATAATATATATTAATATATATATAACTTTAAAATTATTTTATTATACCGGTATACGGCAAAATTTACTATATTTTATAGCAATTCTTATATGGATTTCAACAGTAATTGTAATTTTAGATCTAGAGTTTATGTCAATTCAGTATTTATTTATAGAGATCTGTAAATATACGAAAACTCAATATTATTATAAGTGATCTTAATATACAATATTATGTCAAACTCTGACTTTATGTCCAACAATGTCCTCATTTGTTTATATAACATTTTATTTAAAGGTGCCTATAAAATAATTGTTTATTATAATAGTTGTATAGCATTTTTACATAACTAATAAATTGAAATAAACTACTTAAAATCTATTTCATATAAAATATCACAAAAGTATGCATTAGAGAAGCACTAGATCTAAGTCAGAGTCCTTTTAAGAGACAACTAATTAGTGATCAGTCATTAACCGATAACTCGTTACTTATTTGAAGTGCATTTCTTTTAACCACAGAATATGTGACTTCTATATCATTAGGAAAATCACTGAATTTGAACAATGGTTTTCTAACGACCCCAGTGTCATTTATTTCCAATTCAATTAGTTTTCCAAGTAAACAAAAGTTTTAATAATTTTTGTTAAACCTTAACTGTAATGTATCAGTCACAAATGCTAATAAACCAATACAATTGTTTAAATGACTTTTGTGTTTCTAAAACTGAAAAAATATATCTACTAGTTTTTATTAAAACTATAGACTATATTGCACATTTACAATTTCATTGAGCAAGTTAAGAATATAAAGTAAATCAATATTCTGCCATGGTTTTTAATATGTTTTAATTGTTTGAAATATGTTTTGATAAATTGTCTAAAAAGGTTTATAAATTATAATTAAAAGATTAATGATTGAATCCCTTTAAGCTCTAACTATTGATAAATACTTGATTTTAAAATAAAAATTTTCCACACACTCATAAATGTTTATAATAAACCATAAAATTAATGATCGTTGAACTATAATACTGTCTAATACTTTATAATACTTTATAATACAATATCACAAAAACTCTCATTAATTAACTGTAGAATGTTTACGATTTGATTGATTATATAATCGTAAAAAGGGTTAACAAATATTTCTTTTATTAAATCTTTTATTTGAATCATTTCCCACATAATATGATGTTTACTGTATATAAAAATCATAACTATTTATTAAATATAAGAGCTTTTCTCAATTTTTCCACTTTTTGATTTTGAATATTTCTATTCAAACCATAAATAGGACGAACATTACATTAGGTTTGTCTAACAATAACTCTATTTGTTGTTAACATATAAATGGATAAAATTCTTAGAAAGACAAACACTTTATTATGACATATAATGTATGGTTTAAGTAATTTGCCGTCTTTTTGCTCAACATCTTTATATAATATGTCTTAATATTTAATCTCTTACATAAATCCCATTATAAACTCTTACAACACTTAGAATGGTTTCCCTCATCAAATAAAGTGTTTTAATATAAATTATTCACATTTTATCAAATGTTTAAGTTATTTATATTTAAAATAGTATAAATATCAAGTTAATTGCCACTTCATTAGTTAATAAAATTTTGTATTTAATTTAATTCTTAAATTTTATTGAAAGTTTGTATCAAAATACTGAAAGGATTTAATTAACATTTAAATTAAAAGTTTTGTTTAAATGTCATACATTTATAGCTTTAATTATTAGACATTTTATTTGTACTCAATATTTGTTTAATGAATTGATGGACTGTTTTATCAATCTTACGGTCGTATTGAATGCCATGAATCTTAGGGTTAAGCAAACTGTAGTTAAACCGTTAGTTTTTGACTAATATTAATGTTTAGAACCTATACTATAATGTTTGCCACATCATTTGCATGTAATGCCTCAGTAATCTGAATAAATAGTAGACTCCGTTTGTTATACAGTATACTATCAAATAATTCAATGCTAACTATAAAATACAGGAATTTTCATTTTCTCTTTTATTTATTGCTAAACAAACATATATTAAGAATTTGTGTGTTTCTCCTATTTGAAAAATCCTTTTAGTCTTTTATTAACATTATTTTGACGCAAATCTCTAATATTATTTGAAACCAAATTAAATACTCTCTACTGCTGTGAATCAGTACTCAATCACTGAATCCGAGTCAACGTCTCGTATGACTCCATACATAACGAGAATAGATCTGCAAATTCTCTGCGATTTCTTGTTTTCAGATTATATTTTACATTATTTTTATGTAAAACGCATATTTTTCCTTTTCTCTCTTTCTTATATACAATTTTTGATCATTTATTTTCATTTTTATTGTCCATATTTTTTGCTTTTATTTCGAGTAAAACTTTCTTTCTCTCCTCCCTTTCCATTATTGTCGGCATTTTAATTCAAATGCACTGTATTTACATTTAAACAAAAATATTATAAAATCATACAAATAATACAAAGCATAATGCGCCAAAAGTATACCCTAATTATTGAAAAACAAATTTTACATCTAATGAATAGCATATATATATGGCATATATTTAAATGGGATAAAGAAACCGAAAGTTAAGTCATGAATGCTTTGATGAATGCTTTGTCTTCACTGAACTCAATGTTTGGTTTTCCAGGGCTTTTGTAAACAAACTGTGATTAATATAAAATCTAAATATAGTTATAATTATATTTTTTATATGTCATATTTATTAATAAACATATAACCTATAACCTATAAAAATATCTTTATTTCATTAACTTTTGTCCATATTAAATATAATATTTAAATGATATGTTTAAAAGTAGTAGTTAAATTTGTATTTTCTTTAGAATTTAAGAAAATATTAACTATTTATATCTCTCACTAAAATTTTCAATTATCTTTATCCATTAGTGTTATATCATTAAGTGATATAATTATCGCGAAAAGTCGTTCACAAAATCACGGTGTAATACCATATCTATGCTATTATACAGAATATTCTGTATAATGTTTATTGTATTCAACATCTGAGGCGACAATGACATCACAAAATCAATTAAACTTTTATAATCTGAAACTTAATTATAAAACTTAAAGAATTTCATATACACTATATTTTGTTAAAAGTATTTTCTTTATAATTACTCTTCAATTCAAGAGTTTCCTAATTAAATAATTATTCAAATGCTTGACAACCACTTATACTAATAGACAATTATAATTTATAATTTAATACTCTCCTACGGTTTCATTGAATAAGACACTTTAAACTTTCAGTTTAAGTATAATTTGAAAATTCTGTAAACACTGAAACAAAAACGGAAATATCAAATAAGTATCGATTTTGGGAAATAAAAAAGTTATTAAATTTGAGAGATAGACTAACACTGAGAGTATTGTAGTTTAGTTTCAAAGGATAAGAAATATCAGAAAACATATTTTAATACCACACAAACGGTAACCCATATAATAGCATTAATAAAAGTTTGAAATCATATTAAGGATAACAAAATTTTTATTTTAAAATAATATTAAATTTGTTAATAAAGGAAATGTAATAAAACAATTCTCTAAAAGCTACCCAATATTATTTATAGATTTGCGAGATCTCTATGAAATACTTTTACGTAATGAAGGACTTCAAACACCCAATCAATTTGTACACCAAATGGAAAGGAAAGGGGGTCGGGCTCCTCAACTCAGGTATGCTTTTATGACTAATTATAAGTGTTTGTTTGGCACAAACATTTTATTAATATTTTATTTTATTCATTCTACAAATATTTAATACATTGCTCATATGTCTAATTTAATAAACATGTAATATGTTGTATATTTAGACTGCGTTTTGGACGGCGTGCTGACCCCCTGTGGAACTCCTCGGGTCCGATCGCATCGGATAATAACTCTGAGAAATTCAACTAAACTTTTTATTTAAACCAACAAATTATATATAATTTATTGCTATCTATTGTTAATTATGAAAGTTACTGAAATCACGTTATCTTGTTAATATATGATTTAAAACAATAAAGATTGTGTTGCTTTAATTATTTAATGGAAGCAATCAAAAGTGAAACAAAATATGATAAATACAATGTTTATTGTAAATAAAATTCCGCCGGAATATTAGTTGGATATATAACTTGTATGAATTGTTTTGTCATTTATTATATACTTTATATGTCCTATGGTTCACTATTTGAAAACATATTTTAATGAATTATATCAATACAAATTTCACTATCTTGTCATCGGAATTAATATTAAAATTTAATATAGTGTTAATCATTCATTTATTATTGTTATTATTATACAAATGTTTGCTTAAAACAACTTTCATACGAGAGATCAAAATCAGAGAATAATCGACCATTTGGTTCAATAAATGACAAATATTTTACAAAATTAATATTTTAAAAAATAACATTATAACTAGTTCCATTTTTTAAATATTTATATTTAAGTTATTTTGATTTATAAAAATAATAATCATATTATTTCGAGTTTATTTGATTTTTTGTGCATTTTATAACTCGTGTATTCATTATTTTACTTATCAATAAAAGCTTTAAAAATTGACGTGTACCATATTCTTTCTAATTAAATAAAATAAACATTATTCTAATATTTTTAAAAATACACTTTGATCGTTATATGATTCAATAAGTATTCATCAATTTAAACTAACATATGGTGGGATAAGTTGTATTATAGTTTATAAATAGGTGTGAAATTGTGTTTTATTTAGACATCAATAAATGTCTATTATTGTCCTCAAGAGTACCATTAAATAGTTATTCAATTGATATGCATTTAGGAATTAACCTTAATTGTTACTCCTAAGTAAATTATATAATTGTTATATGTAATTTAATTGTAATTTAGTAAGTTGTATATATTGAGTAAATGAAGTATTAAACACAACTCACAATTGTGTTGTAATTAACTAATATGACAGTATTTGAGTATATAATGGAAATGCTTTAATTTGAGTTACATAAATCATTACAATTAATATAACTTAAATTAATTATCATACAATAATTAAACTTGATTTCAAAGTTTATAACTTCCATTGTGTAATTATAATTATATCATATTGTAGTTTTACTTATCCATTAAAATCATTTTGATTACATATTATTATAGAATAAAGTCTTTTGTTAAATCAAACTTTTATATTAGAAAAATATATATAAAGAAACAAAAGTCTATACTTCGCAATAAAATAATTAATTATTTTAGTCAACAAATTTTTGTTCAATTCCTGTATGGGATCATTAATACTTATTCCGATAAAAGTTTTAATTTATTTTTCATTAATCTCAAAGAAAATATTTAATCAACCATATATTCTAATAATATACACATATAAAATTATACAGAATAAGTTATTATTAGATTCAATAATATCTTGGTTTAAATATTTATTTAATAAACATAAGTAAATCTCAAACAAATACTTTTAAACATTAGATTACCGTATAACAATTATATCAATTTATTGTATTACGGTAATACTAATTGCATTAATGTTGAGGTTATATTTTTACTAGACATACCTTATATACCAATATACTGGTACAGTACATTTATATACATTTAAATTTAGTTTATAAAATACATACGAATAATTTTAAAATTATTATAAAATTATTTAACTCAAGAATTATAGAATTAGTTATAATATAACAAGAATTTAAAAGATTCAAGAGTTCTGGCGCTGTCTATGGGTTCGTAATACAGATTACATTATGATTTGAAACCAATGTTGAAAACTTGTATTCAATCGGTGCTGCCTTCAGTTGACTTTACTTTGAGTGTTAGTTTAGGTGATCGTCTGTGAAATTAGATTCAAATGAATACAGTAGATATTTATAGTTATTAGACGATATTATATATATATTATTTAATAGATATATATTATATATTTTGTAATTTCAGAGAAGGAAGGATTAATATAAAAATTGTGATTTGTAAGTAGGATTTAAAAATTCAAAATCATTCACAATCACAGTTATTGGGTCGTGTACTCAAATACACCAAGTTATTTTTCTATATAATTTTCGTGTGCCTATACAGATCGGTATAAGATATCGTAGTGGCATCCTATAAAATACATTAAAATTATATTCATTAATTTATCAATGAACTTGTTTTATAATCACATAGTTTATGATTAAAATTAAATTTTGTTATTACCGGTTAAGATCCTAGTATTTGTGACTAATAATTAAATGATAAACTGTATGTCAGTTTTGTATAGCTACCTGCACATTAATTTCGATAAGAATTATTATAAAGTTTATATAAAAGTTTATAATACAAACAAAAAGTCATTTCAAAATCTAATTAAAAGTCTCAACTTTAGTTTAATTTAAACATTAAAACATAAATAATATTTAAATGATATTTAAATTTGTTAATTATTCAATTTTCTAATATTTATTATTAAAATCCAAGTGCAGTATCATACATTGACTTAATTTGTTTATAAACAAGTATTGTATTATATATTAGTTGAAAATATTTCAATTAAAGATTACCTATATATAATTATTGAATTCATATATTAGAGAATATTTAAAAAATAATTATGCAATTGAATAGCTATATAAATTATAGAATAGCTATATTTATTTATAGTAAGACAATCATTATGTTGTTATTTACCTCAAATATTCTTATAAATGTGGACTCCATTAGGAATCACATGTATTATCCATTAATAGTACAGTCCTGATTGTGATGAATCGATTTTATGATGATTGTTATGTAAAAGTAGCCAGGATCAATGTAATGGTTAAATACTATCTTTATTTTTATTGTTTAAAATGAATTTTTTTAAATATACCTATTTATCTGCATGAATCACCAGGATCTGAGTTTATGTTGTTCTATAATATAATGTAAAGGTATATGTGCACTAAAATATAATTTTATATTAATATTAGATAAGAATTGATGATAGCCTGGTCATATTATATTCAGCAACAATTATACTAGTATGACTCTTACGTAAAACACGTATGTATTGAATCTCAACTTTTAATGCGATTAAAGTCTTAACTTTTTACTTTATTATAAGTTTTGTCACTTATATCTAATATAAAACAATAAGTATGGGGTATAAGTAGAATAAGTATTAATAATATATACTAACTTATCAAATATTGATCAAATATAACACAATAATAATATTTATTATCCACTCTATTTGTTGCATAATAGTACCGTAATAGTAATATTCTAATTGATAAGCAATTATTTTTTCTGACTGTCACCTTTAATTAATTCACTTTCAAATGATTTGACATTTGGATATTTGGTTTATTTAAAACTCATTTGAATAGTTAATGTTAATTTAAAATGCAAACGTCATTATAGGTTTAAAAGTTTGATTAAAATCTGTTTACCGCTAATTTCCAAAGTTTTAAATTCATTATCAAATAGGAAACAATTCATCCGTTAATAAAATATTAATATTTAATATAATTAACAATTCTTTTGAGATATATCTCCAAAATTTGACATTTTCTATAGACTTTTATTTGAAACAGATATAGAAAATTGTTATATTTAAGCCCCGAGCATTTTACTGTATTTCACCAAAAAATCTTTTCTCAGAATAATTTCATTATATTTCGCATTCAAAGCTTTTTTAAATAAATATTTTTAGCATAGTATATTTCAGAAAAGTCTTGAGGTATAGTAATAAATTTCTTTAAATTCAAATACAATCTTACTTTACCTGTCAAATACTCTATTCAAAGCCAATCAACTTATAACATGCAAACGATATATCAATTTCCTTAAAATGTGAATATTTTTTATAAATGAACAAGTAAAATAAAATTAAATTCAAAATAAACTGTACGAAAAATACACTTACTGTATACTGTATTGATACAATATACGGTAGTATTAATATAAGAAAATTTTTTGGAAATATGTTGAAATGAAATAATATTGGGACACATCTTGTAATATGACTCCAGTAGATGTGATAATAATTATGTCGATTCAATGTTTACATGAAAACTTGTTTTATATACTCATAAAAGTGTATCCATCGGAATACCTCTGCCCACCAGTGCTTGCATTCAATTGTGTTATAAAATTAGAAATAAAACTCCATTTATTTCATAGACCATAAAGTGATGTCAAAGTGTTTTAATGATAAATTCATTTTATGTTCAAATATTACATACGATTAGATTCTAAACATTGTTTAAAACATTTATTCAGAGTATAAATCAATAAATTATAAATAAATAAATAATAAAAAGTCGAGAAATAAAATCAAATCATAATTCAAATATCATTAATGAATTAAAAGATTCGGTTAACGATTCAATGAATCAATAATTGAGAGACAAATGTATCATGTTCATTTAAATGAGTCGTCGAGTTTTACTTCACTTGAAAATCCCTTTAAATACAAATATGTTTGTATTTTTGGTGAAAAATGTTTTTATTGTAAATGTTTTACTCAAGTTGTGACGACTGGTCTCTGTTTTCCTAAAAAACATCAAAATAGTTATTAATTAGATATAAATATCAAAGTATTTTAATTATAGAAATTCATTAGTAAATGTAGTAAACAGAGTTTATTGTTTTCTTTATTGTGATATTTGCGTCAATTATTTGTATTCAACACGAGTTAAAATAAACTTATTTTTCAATTTCTGAAAGAATCTGTAAATTATTTATTTGACACCAAAATCGGACGCATTGAATGCTTTCTGGATTAAGATTTGACCGGAAATTTGATACTTATTTATAGAAATATTTGGTGTTCACACGATTGAAGATTAGGATATAATAACATACCAAACAATAAACTCTATTTTTAAACCATTTTGATATATAAGAAAATGTGATAATAACTCACGTTATTCGATGACATCTTCAACAGATTCCTTAGACTTCTTTTCCCAAATCTGAAAATTCATTTAATGAATACTTTTAGAAAAATCAAATATATTTATTAGGTACTTAAGGTGTTCAGTATTTTATATAACATATTAGTATCCTGTATTTCCCAATGAGATTCATTATTCAATTATATTATGAAATGAAATTGAAATTATCAAAGTGCACCAAAACATTATAAATTAATATAAGTATTTACAAATGACTATAATATTTTTATGAAAGTACAACTAATAGATATATAGTTGTAATACCTTGAAATTCCTCAAGTTATGAAATATTATGAAACACTTTATTATGTTTCTTAAAATATCATACTTTAATCTTTGTTCTCAAAAACGTATTGATAACATAAGTCATTGAAGTTACTGTATTTGAATTGTTTGCAATTAGTTTATTATATTTGTTTAATATAAGAATATTGCTTATATAAATAATAAATTTTAATTATTGTGAGGAATGTTAGCACTTATTTTAATTAAGTTACGAATAAATTATCATTAACACATATTGTATGAATTGTATTCTCGTTTTGTGAGAAAATAGTCATTTGCTGTTAAACATTAATTTTGTTTCAATTATTTGCTACTCATAAAATTGCAGTATATTATTGTTTGTCAGTTCTTGAAATTTTAATTAGTTAATTATTTCTTATTAGATTATACTAACAAATACTGTGCGATATTAAAAATTATTTTCTGACAGAAATTTACAACTGAAGTTAAAATGAATAAGAATTTTTAATAATTATCATAATTATTGGTTAAATTATGAATCCCATTTATGTTACTAATTAAAAGATAATACTTTATAGTAATAATCTTAACTAAGATTAACGAAACATAAGTTTAACGACAATCATATTAATTATCTCTTTTAACATCTTAAGCCCTGATGATGGTCTCATTGGAGACCGAAAACGTTCGGCTGTTATATTAATTTTATTTTTAACTCCTTTTCACTGATAATCAATAAATATTGAAACACTTAAGATTAATGATTATGCAATAAAATAAACAAATAAAAGATAATATGTGCGAAAATTAGTTTATTATTTTAGGAAATTTATTAAAAATACTATTCTAAGAAACCTTTTTAATAAAAATAAAACAGTGAAGGTATCACAATAGTAGTATTACTAAGTTCCTACTGTATTAGTTTGTGTCAGAATATAAAATTAGTATACGTGGAAAGTTTTATATAACTTAAATTTGATTAATGGAAAATATTAATCATTTGTCATATAGTAAAGTAAATTACTTGCAAATTAATAATAGATTACACTTTTAGTTATTATTTGTTAACTAATATCTATTGGAAGCATAGAATTATGAATAAATTATTTCACTTTCTAACTTATATTATGTTTTAACACTTATGCGGGACTTCCTACTATAATAATACCACAACTGCTTGTTTTATTACAGTTCATTATGTCTTATAATTAAAAACCAGAGTTTTATTTCAATACTATCACTTATGTTGCAACATAAATGTTTACTTAAGATGGTATACCTGAAAAACACCATTAAAACAAGGCATTAATTTATATAGTATTCATAGTTTCCTATACTATCCTCTAATCAAAATAATAATAATTGTTATGGTTAGTAGAATAATAATATCTTATTTAAAATGTTAACAGCCAAATACATTCTTGAATATTCCTATTCTTGAATATTCTTGGTTATTCCTATTATTTATTATGCTTTTAGTAAACATTTATTGGAAAGGAAATGCCTTTTCCTAAGACCTACTTAAATATTGGATTTACTTACTATTGGAAACCATTACTAGCCACATGTTTTCATGTTCATAACATTTTAATAGATTTAATAAATAATTTATTTAGTGATTTTAAAATAACTTATAATAAATTATATTATATCTAATAAAACAATTAATGCTGAAATAAACAATATTGTTTACTAAAGGGGTGTTTTAATCAATCTCTACGAACTTTAATAACAAGTTTATTAACTTTTTTGAACAATGTTTACCTAAAATTACTTAATAGTTTCTTTATAATTCAATTTTCTATTATGCCTCACTTTATTTTTGTTGTTATTATAAATATGTACAACAACTAAATTTAGTTTTATCTACAAAAGTAATGAAAGTTTAAATATAAAAGTTCAAAAGACTGATATTTTTACTTTTATTTGAATGATAAACTAATTGTAGAGTAAATTTTATTATAAATATGTACAACAACTAAATTTAGTTTTATCTACAAAAGTAATGAAAGTTTAAATATAAAAGTTCAAAAGACTGATATTTTTACTTTTATTTGAATGATAAACTAATTGTAGAGTAAATTAATCAAAGGTAAATAAATAAACAAACAGTAATTCTTTAAATAACACTTGTCTCCGATAAATGAGATAAAAGTTTTTTCAACACACGATCTTAAAAAGAGCAAACTAAATGTTATTGTTTGTTAGAAAACATGTTTTTTAATTTTATGACCAAAACACTAATTAAATTAGACTTCAATGGTAAACTTTTAAGCATTTATTATATTTGTATAGCATTGTGATAAAACAAAAATTGGGAAAAACTTATTTCTTTTATACTCTTTCCGATTATTGAGAAGTTACTCACTATTTAAACAACGAATAAATTAAATTATCTGTAAAAATATTATTCTTTTCAATGCATGAAAGCAATCATTAATCATGGCATCAATCCATTGCATCAGTTCCGACAAAATGTTTTATTACTCAACAATTTTATTGCTAATCATAAATTCACGCGGATCTCATTGGAAAGGTAGCAAAAAACTTTGAATGAAAAGTGTGACAAAAACCAAATACCTGGGTCGGGCCACTTGCGAGTAGTATTTGTCCAGTTGCTCTAAATAGCGTATGGCTTCTGCCATATTCGCCACTTCATCCATATTTGGTTTACTCGACACTTCGGGTACTATCGATGCCATGAGACTTAAAACGGCCACAAAAACAAATAAATATATTTGAATACTCCTTTGATTAGCCATATTTTTCATAAAATATTTTGCGATAAAAAAGATTTTTTAAATCAAATATTCAACGATTGATGAATTGGTGCCAAAAACAGGTTAAGTGTAGCGAATATACTCGAGAATCACTGAATCGTGTGAATCAAATCAAACTGAATGTGCATTTGTCTCAACAGTTAGAAGTGATATAAACTTTTATTGTGAAGATAACAAACTTTTTATTAATTATAGTAGTGATGATCACTCGGAGTACCGACCGGCCAATAAGAAGTGTCTGATAGTGTTTGTGGCACAGGGAGCATGTCTATACGGTAGGCGCCGTCACTTTCATATATACAGCCAGTCTATAAATGCGTTACACATTT
>CAJPVJ010001772.1:0-15092 GCA_905397405.1 Oppiella nova | reverse complement strand
TTTTGTTGATCATATTTTATTTGCGTCAATTCTATGAATAAATTAAATAGAAATAAAATTCTAATACTGTATTTGACCTTTTCTTAAGCAAATTACATTTAAAGAATAAATATTTTTAATTAAAGTAATAATTATAACCACTATTTATAATAAAATAATTATAATATTATTATAATTAATATCATTTTACTGTGCATTCAATAATAGACTGCTTATCCATACGCGGAATTGTGTAGAGAAAGGGTTCTGATGTCACTACTCGTCTGAATCAATATAAGAGAATATGAGATAATACTCACTAAACATGTAATGAAAGTATTGGTTCTGATTTTAAACAAATTAAATGCAGTGAAACCGCAATCATGTCTTAGATTTTGCATACGAATCATAACCAACTCATCAGACATTTGTCCGGAAATGTCCACATTCTGTGAGTCCATACATTTTCGCTCAAAATGTTTCAAGAATTTATCAAAATTTTTAGGTATTAAATCAGAACTGATAGATAATAGGAATATAAATACAACACTCAGTAGTAGTGAACACAAACACTTAATAGGATTCTTAAGGGGTTCAAGCACAATTAGACACAGACATGCGATACATATAATTGTGTGTAATATGAGTGACATTAGATTATACGCTGAAATAAGTTCATCGAAATTTTCAACATTTTTCATCAATTTCATAACTGTTACATACGTTTTTCTTACATTTATAACTTTTGCATTAAGAATTGATATATTCTTTAACTGTTCACAGATTATATAACTATTATAAGTAATTAGTGATATAACAGTTAACTGGTTATTTGTGGTCAAAGAATATATAAAAATAGGCATAAAAGTTATACCCTTTTGCCTAAAATACATGAATACTAGTATCATTACATTGACTAAACATACGTATGTATAAACTTATTAACAATATTAAAAAGGTTAAGAAGAAAGCAAACTTACGAACTGAAATTGGTTAAGAGCGCATCTCAACTAACACAGGTCATATCACCTCGGGGCATAATACTCCTTACATGTGTTAATCCAGGCCAGTAATGTGTAACAAATTAATCCTACATACACCAATACGTATAGTAGTAAATGTTTTGTTGAGTTGAATATTTCATCGCTTTTCAAGTTATAGTAGATATAAGTGAGACTTTTATACGAATGATATGTCAATCCAAACAAACATATGATATTCCAAACAATTAATAGGAATCTGCGAACTCTATGCACATTTGCACCGGTAGTCCAGCCGAGGTATGTGTTTCCAGTAATTCTGTGGTAGTTTAGCAGTATATTTAGACCAGAATATGATTTTGAACTCATATTCTTATCGTGAATATCACTCTTTAATGAACTAAACATATTCTGAAGACTAGTATTTTGTGACATAAAAGACAGACTAGTTTTTGTTAACATTTATCCCTCATTTCACATTCAAGTGGTATATAATTTGCATATAAATTGTTATTTGGTTATTTAACAAAATTATGTGAAATTATTTTGCTATCCAGCGGTGGTTAAAATATTTGGTTTTCGTAATTGGATGCTATTTTCATATTTCATATGAAATGATATTGCGCTCAAATACGAGTGTCTATATCATAGAATTTGTGATTTATAAATAAATCAATGAAAACGGAGTTTAAGAGAGATTTAATATAATTAAAAGAGAGAGAAATAAACAGTTATTTTAGATTTATAATAATTATCATATATATAATAATATTTAATAATGTTTGGCAATATTCTTGTAATATTTTTATAGTATAATATAAATATAATATTTATGACCAGAAAATAAGTTTCATTAGCTTAGTAGAGAAATATATTTCTAATAAATATAATTATAATTAAAATGGATTAATATTTAACAACTCATAACAAATAGGTTTATGAAACAATGTATGATATTTTTAACAAAAACACAATTTACCAGTTCTTACAAATATATTTACATAAAGAATATTTTAAAAAGACATTGATAAATTAATAATTAATTTTTAATTAAATACGGTAATATTTAATGTATGGTTCTTTATAACTCCCAAGAAAAATACAAAATTCATAATTCAAACAAATAACAAGTGAAATGAACATATCGAAAAGTCACCTTTACTATTTTAAATTTACTTATTGAAAATTATCGCTTTGTTTTTTCAAACAACAAACTTCACGACAGTTTTATCAACTGTGTATACACAACTCTATTGCTATACAAAAATCATTATTTCGTTATACAATACGCTATTCATATAACACATAGTGATAGTGAAATGCGTTCACAGAATATACTCTTCTGAGACTAACTCTCTATTCGCTCAACAATTAGTTAATAGCGCTATAAGTCAGTGGAAAGGGATGAGTGGGAAAGGGATAGGGAGAGCGACTCGTAGACACATAAACCGGCGAACTATAAATGAAATATAAGGGCACAGGGATGGCTATATTTATTTGTGAGCACTCACTCACTCTGTCTTTCATCACTCTATCAGATAGTTTTTAAGTGAAAACTTGTGAATAATATTTATGTTCAATGAAAAAGTGTTGAAAATAATTTTTCAAACAGTTTTCAATGATAAGAAAAGTTTTCTCATTTAATCTGTCAATTCAAATGTGGTTTTAATAAGTGAAATATGAAGAAAACAATTGAATGTGAAGTACTTATCATTCGTATTGTGTTTTGTGTCATATCACTGATGGGATGTGTTTGGCATGTCATCGATATAAGTCATATATACTAGAGTATGCTCTGGTGACAATTGCAGGTTAAGTTCGCCCTTCACCACCAGCTCTACGGCCGGTAGTGAGAGACATGATTATAATCAATACATTGTGCTATACTCATGAATTTCCTGTCCATACGGTTGGAACTGTCAAACACTACTGACACCGATAAAAATAAATGGATTTTTGGTGAATACCTGTGGAAGTTATCACTGGAGGAACAGCTCATGAATGGGACCATAGATTCAGCGAATTTCTTCAACAGCTGCACAGTTATGAAACCCATGGGTAAGGCATTTACAAAATTAAAATTACAAAAATTATATTACTTGAATTAAATAAATAACAGTAATTTACAAAAATTACAAAAAGTTGTAAACAATTGAGTTGAGAAATTAGTTGAAAATATTATAAATGTATAGTTATTGGTCTAAATAAAATGAAATAAATTATAATTAGGAAGGACAAAATCATTGTTAAATATCTTATTAACTACTTTTTGATCACAAAATATATTTATCTGTATTCAATTTATTTATCAATTTAGAAATATTTTTAAATATAATTCATATTTAATTATTTTAACTCTTAAGTTATCTAATGTTAAGTACTAATAATGGAATATCAGACTTTTGCAATTGCCAAAGTGGTATAGCCAGGTGAATTGGCACAAATAAAAAACATTTTGCACAAAATTATAAAAATATGATTGCTCCTGGTCACCGAAAAACCCTAAAAACCATTTGGCTATTTAATTATTAATGGATACTAATTTTAATCAAAAAATATTAAAACAATTTCAGGGCCCATTCGTAATGTGTCGCACACTTAACATTTTGCACCAGGGTTCTATTCCACTTCCAGTTCAATTATTTTTTGCTTTATTTTTTTGCTAAATTTGGATATATTTAATGTTATTTTTAATTAACTTAATGTAGTATATAATTATTATTAGAAAATGTATATTTAATTGTATAATTGTACAATTGTACTATAATTGTATAATTAAAGTACCAAAATATAATAACCAAGGGAATTTAAAGGTAATTTCTATTATTGGTTTGTTGGATTTGCAATATATTTTTATATTCAAATTAGGACTCAAATAATAATATTCATATAAATTGAATAACAGGATTAACATATTTTGTGATCAAAAAGTAGTGAATAAGAGATTACTGTTTAATATGACAAATAATATTCGGGACATTCATTTAGTATATGAATTCATTTAGTACTTATTTTACAATGATTTAGTAAGCAAATTATAGTTTATGATTGTATGCTAATTATAATGTGTTGTTCAACATGTTGTATACAATTTATATTATATTTTTTAGCAATCTATATTATATATTAATTATAATTACATTGATAGCTAGTGTGCTCCATGTTATATTGCAGTATAATATGTCAATTAATACATTATTCATACAATTTCTTATGTATTGACTAAAAAGCGAGAGAAAAATTACGATTCAATTGTAAATATGGTTAAGTGAACAAAAAAATAATTAATTTTTATCACTCATTCATTTACGGAAGAGAGAGAGAGAGAGAGAGAGAGAGAGAAAGAAATGGAGTGATTATTTTAAATAAATTATAAAATTATGTTAGATTTTTAACATTATTGTCTAATAGTGTTGTGTAAATCACAGCAGAAATGTACACATCAATTAGGGTTGACATTATTGTAATATAATATTATATATGCATATGAAATTAACAATAAATATAGATTTTTATAGAATATATAGAAAGTTATTTAACTATATACTGATTTTATAACTATAATTATTTTTCTCAGAAATGCAGTAACATTAGAAAATAATTAATTAATAAAATGAAAAATAGTGTATAATTTCTTGAATAATCATTATTATTATTATTTACTTACAATTTATAAAACATTGTGTATAAATATTATAGAAATTGTTGCTATTATCCAATGGCTAATGAGTAAAACATTTGTGTTATTTATATAATAAAATTTTACTCTTTATTAATAAAAGGTTTTTATTTTCCAAACAAAAGTGCATTTTCGCACAAAAATTTCTATTCAGAAAAACGAGCACAATTACAATTGATTTGAACAAAAATCACAAAATAAATAATACGAGAGCACAGGTAGACAAACAATTTCTTGAATTTAATATAACGTTTTGAAAATCATTAAATGACAGTAAAAATAAAAGGTCAAATACAGTATTAGAATTTTATTTCTATTTAATTTATTCATAGAATTGACGCAAATAAAATATGATCAACAAAAATGTTTATATTTACAACTAATTTATTTATAACTGTGATTGTATTTGATGTATTACTGGTATTTAATAACAGCCACCAGAATCTATGAGCGGCACAATATTATATTAAATTTAAATTATAAATTATGTCATTTTATAGTGTATACAATGTCCGGACTCCGGACACAATCTAACACTAATAGTACCGTAATTGTAATTTTATTATGTACTCTAAATGTATTGGTAGTAAAAATGTCTCATATGTTATTGTTAAAATGGACGGTTGAAGAATAAAATTATTTTATTAAAAATTTTATTTAAAATAAATTGAATTTTTTTGTAATAAATTCTATTTTGTGATTGGTAATATTAGGTTTTCCAAAAAGTTTTGCGAGATATGATTTATTCAGCAATTGATAGAGATATTGAGAATATTTTTGAACCTCAACTATGGTTTTTACTCTTATGTATTCACCTGAAGAGATTACTGGATTAGAGCACCGGTAGTTTGGGACAGGTAGCTTTTATGTACAGCAAAAACTATAAGTCCTAGAAAGACAATCGGCACAACGTTAGAAAGAGTATAAAAAATGATTGAACCCGTCTTTTGGGATTTCTCTTGTAAATGCTTCAATTAGGGACAAGGAGGTCCGGTAGGTCATGATTTTGTAAAAATTATTTTAAATTGAAAATCTGATTAGGCAATCGAAAACTACTCAAAATATGAATAACATTTGAATTTGAAATTTTAAAATTATCTCAACAAATACGTGAGCTAGACAACTTTGAAAATTTGTGATAATTTTGATGATTCTGTAAAACATAAGGATTTTGATTTGCCCTAGATTAGTTATTTCTCAAGATATCTTAAAGGTTTAAAATGCTAAATTTATCTCCTTTTGAAGCACATTTTGATGGTCTAATCGGATTGAATCTTATTCTTTGTTATCTTAATTTTAATCAATATTCTTAAATACCGGGCCTCCCTGTTCCAAATTGATGCATTTACTAGAGAAATCCAGATAGACGGGTTCGATCATTTTTTATGCTCTTTCTAACGAGGTGTCTATTGTTTTTCTATGACTTATAGTTTTTGCTGTACATAAAAGCTACCTGTGTCGAGCTACCGGTGCTCTAATCCACTGGTCTCTTCGGGAGAATACATGAGAGCAAAAACCATAGTTAACGAGGTGTCGATTGTTTTTCTATGACTTATAGTTTTTGCTGTACATAAAAGCTACCTGTGTCGAGCTACCGGTGCTCTAATCCACTGGTCTCTTCGGGAGAATACATGAGAGCAAAAACCATAGTTGAGGTTCAAAAATATTTTTGATACCACTATTGGTTATTGAAATATTGATTTTTAACCTTCAAAATTTACCTCGCAAAACTTTCTGGAAAACCTAATATTTGGCATAATACCAAAGCATATTAATTCATAGAATTCATGTGAATACCTTGCTGCAAGACAATCTTATCTCTGAATACATAAATTAGGTAATGGACTATTGGTAATCTATTAAGTATTAGAAAAGTGTGAATAATATAAATAATTGAATGAAAAATTTGTTTTTAAAAATTTGAGTCCACAAACGCAAATCCATTGAACCGCTCTCACTGTAGTTCAATAGTGTGTGTTAAGTACTGAACCTGTACTGTATGCCGTACTTTATATCCTTTATTAAATTTTTTATGTAGTTCCCTGTTAAACAAAGGTTTGAATGTACTGGCTACAAAATTATAATAGTACCGTCTCTGGCGAGCAATTGCCATAATTTGTAAAATGTGGACATATTTAGCATAAAATATGTTAAATATGTTTATTATAATTGTTGAACTATTATTCAATTTTTCATATTCATATTTCAAACTGGTTTAGCATATGGAAACTAATTTAATGTGTACATTTTATCTAGTTTATTCGCGAGAGTACCTTGAAGCATTGTCTGAATATGCGATTAAAAACGAGTACAACTCATGGATAGAAAATAATGAGATATTTATTCAAATGAAATATTGTTCGGCCGATGAAATTAAATTAATTTACAATGATCTGGATCAACTGTATATGCTAGCACACAAGTCAAAGCAAAAATATTCACTCTTATCTACATTTAATCCCTTTATTTACATACCTGGACCCATTTATATATAAAATTGAAGTCCAAAAATTTGTTTTACACAGTGTATACAATTTCTACTTTTTGAATTATTTATTTTTGCTCTGACTTGTGTGCTAGTGTATAAGTAATAAATTGTGTTTAATAAGTATTACTATGTTGTTAGTATTTAAAACAAACATGCTTGTTCATAATTGCCATTATACCGTAGTTTACAATAAAACTTGTAAACTTATCCTTTATTCATAAATAATTTAAATTTATGAATAATCTAATTTAATTTAATAATATATAATTTAAAATAATATTANTAAATTTATGAATAATCTAATTTAATTTAATAATATATAATTTAAAATAATATTAAATTGTTCATGTTACATACATTTAGTATAATTATTGTCTTTTAAATATATTCATCCAGGAAGTTATATGTAGATTATGTGACATTTATAAATAATTTATTTTATTACTTTAATTATCGATTAGTAATACTCTGTATTCTAATTTTAACATGATTTATTAACATGGATAATTTTATTTTATATTTTGCATTAATTTTTAAATATTCATACATAAATATATATATTTTTTGTTTTCAAATAAAAGTTTTTAATTTAATATAAATTTCCAAATTAGTTTGAATAGATTATAATCAGTTTTTATAGACATTTCTACCTATTAAATGAAAAACTGAAAACTGAGTACAAAAATATGACTTCCCAGAGATCCACACGAACAGACTGACTGTCCATCTCTGACATATCAGGCATGGGATGATTGAATGGATTTCTTGAACGTCTCAGTAATACCTTTTGCCCAAAACCTGCGATAAAAAGTAACGGAAATTAAAATTTATTGTAAAATAACATGTGATTTGAGATAAAAGTTTATGTCTTCCTATATATTAAAATTCATGAAAAGATGTTTTTGTTTTATTCATAAAAAAGGATTGCAAGCAATGCTATAGAAACCCGCATTTACATTGGTGCAAATAGGGAATCAATCTTCAACAATAGATTCAAAATTTTGTAATTGTTAACAATTTTCAAAATATTTTGTATGTATGTTAAAAGTTAGTATGAACGTTATTATAGAGTCTACAGTATATGATTATCATTTATTTATAAACTAGATTAATCAAAAAACATTACAGTAACAATTTTCAATAATTATTACGCGCTAATATAAAGATAATATCAAATTTCAAAATCGACTCAATATATTTGGAAAACAAATAATCAGTTTAATTGTCATTAAAAACTAAATACTTTCTAAAGTGATGTATCGGCTATTGAGACAAACCATTAGTGCGACAATTGGTGCGAATTATTGGCACAAAAGACACACAAAACTGAGCAAACAATTGATGGCAAACATCGATACTCGCCGTGAGTTTGGGCTACGAATGGCTCACATGAAAGACATCGACGAAGCGATCGGTGATGTCTATAATGAGGCCCAGAATAGCATTGTATACATATTTGGGTATGAGTCCATTCATCCTGATATAAACTCCACACATACGGAAAGGGTATGGGCATCGTAACCAACAAACCGGGATATATAGTGGCCTGCGCTCACGTAATACCAGCTGATATGTCGACCCCTGTAACCATACAGTCGTTTGACGAGGACTGGGTGTTTGGGAGTCGTGTTATGAGACTACCGGTGAGTTCGTGGTTGCAATACGAGGGATATGTAGCTTATATGGAGCCCGAGATTGACTGCGCGCCCATACGTGTTACTAAAGGCAAGACCAACTGGATGTCGACCACATTCTCAGATACTGATCTTAAAGTAGGCCAACAGTTGTAGCTGTGGGCTGTCATGAGATTAATTACTGTATAAGCGATGGTTTGGTCCAAAGTCTGGAACAGGAACTTCGGTCCATGAGTTTAGGCTTTTATGAGCCTTTTGATAGTGTACAGGATCCAAGTAATCGGTATATTTCGCATACCAGTCCCTCATATCCGGGCTTTTCGGGGAGTGTGCTTTTTGATATGACTGGACAGGTAGTTGGCATGCATGCGGGTGGAGATCTAAGATTTCGTGAAGAATTTGCTATTCCTTACAACCATATGATAAAAGGTTTGTATTTTTCATTGTTTATAACCAGTGATCGCACTATCAGTTTATCTAATATGAGATGTTTTTATCATTTCTCAAGAATTCCTTGAAAGAGGTATTGCTTTCGATAATCCGGACGAAAATCAGAGGAAAATGATTGAAGAGCGACACATCTGGACGTCTGAACGATCTCTGGGTCTATGGGTCTATGATTTCTATAGTGAAATAAAGGCCGTCCGGTTTGGTAGTACTGATAGAGAGCGTGAGTTTGCGTATAGATATTTGGGTGGACTTATTGTGTGGGAACAGGTGCTGGGTAATCAAATGAGTGAGGGGTAGGTGTCATTAATAATGTTCAACTATATTATCTCAATAAACGATGGGCTAATGGGTTTTGATTTGTGATTATAATTAAAAATCTTAGTATTGGCTTACTATTAGCTTACAATTCATTTGCCATTTCAGTGAAAACCAACTCAAGAGGAATGGTGTGATCACTGAAGTGAATGGACTTAGTCAATTCGGTCGAAGACTTCATTGAAATGATTGATACCGACGATGATATTGAGCTAACTGTCCGTCGTTTCAATCCGGATGTTGAGGGCGAGAATGATATTGACATAACATTTCCCATTAAAGTCAAAACTCAGGCTAAATCTGCTTTTATTATATAAATATGATTTTATTTCTATACGATTTATGTAGACTAAAACAGATAAGTATTGAGTTAATGGGAATAATATAAACTAAAAATTTATTAATACTTTTAATATTAATGTCGCGTTCAGCAATAGGTTTAACTGTGAAATTCAAATGTTATTTTAATAAAAAGATTTATCAAATTGATAAATTATCTGATACTGTAATACTATTACTGTTTATTTAATAATAAACCTTATTACCTTAATTTTATACACAATTATTTCTTTCTTTTAATCAAAATACGGTATATTCTGAAGTAATGATTGGATTTTTGAGACAAACTATTAGCAACAGACCTCTAATGATAAGCATTAGTGCGACAATTGGTGTGAATTATTGGCACAAAAGGCACACAAAACTGAGCAAACAATTGATTGCAAACATAGATATGAGCCGTGGGTTTGGGCTACGATTGGCTCACTTGAAAGATACTTCCGAAACCACAGGTGATTCCAAAGTAGGGCCCGATTTAGTATAGTATACGTATTGGCCTATAAATCCACAAAACCGGATGAGTTTGATGTACACTTAGCTGGTGTTGGGATCGTAACCTGCGCTCACACTATAGAGGCTGATATATCAAGTTCGGTAACCACAAGACGTTTTCTATGTGACCAGGGTGTTTTTAAGCTATCACAAGGAGATTCGTTTAAATACGAGGGATATGTCGCTTATATGGAGCCCGAGATAGACTGCGCGCTCATTAGACTGTTTAGAGACCTCCCGCGCAATATGAAGACCACATTCACGGATACAGGTATGAAAGTAGGCCAACCCTTGGTGACTGTCGGCAGCCCTAAAATTCAGTACTCCGTAAGCGATGGTGTCGTAAATTGTTTGGACCGGGAGGTCGGGTCTATAAGTCGCGGCCATTATGGGCCTTTCGATGTTATACATGATCCTAGTAATCGCCTTATTATACATACCAGTGCCACATACCCCGGCTTTTCCGGGTGTGCGGTGTTTGATATGGACACCCGTGTTGTTGGTATGCATTGGCGCGGATGAGATTTTTCGTGAGAAATATGCCGTTCCTTACGATATGTTATAAGGTTTTTGTTTTCATGAATTATAACCAGTGATCGCACTATCAGTTCATATAATATGAGATGTTTTTAATATTTCTTAATATTTCATTGAGAGGGGTTGCTTTCGACAGACATGAAAATAATGTCAACACCAAAGCCCTTAAAGATAGACACGAAGGGACGGGACAACCATTACTGGGTCTATGTGTCCGTCCGTTTGACAGCGGAGTTAAGAAACTGTGGTTTGGTTTGAATGAACAAAGGGTTCAGTTTGCGGGTGAAGTAAACGGCGAACTCATTGTGTGTCGGCATCACATTGGGCTCACGTATGGGTGAGTGTTATATGTGTTTCCGCAGTATATTTCAATGATTATAAGTTTTCATTGACCCAGTATGATGGACAATATTTATGTTTCATATAAAAATTTATAAATTATTAATTTATTATTGTTGAAATATTTACATTTATACAATATTATTATCGGTGTCTATTTTTATTTAAATATCATTTTCCCATCTAGATATAATTTACATAATTTTCACCACATTTTGTGATTTGAAATTATACACGTAAACAATGCATATAAAATAACCAATGTTATACAATATTAATAATAAATATTAATGACTTACTTGATCAGATTATCATTTTTGTATATTAAAATATTTTTTTAATGAAAAAATATATGATACATAATATAATGTGCCATTAATACAATATATAAATAACATATTTCCAACTGAGTTAACACTTGCAGAATCCCGGGCATTTTACTTATTACTTTAAATATTTTCCGAAAAGGATTATATCTTATGTAAAATTTATTGAACTAGAAAAATATAATAAATGTTGAGTAATATTTTTTAAGATAAAAATCTATAAATTTAAAATTATTTTATTACTGTTTAAATATATGCATTTATGTATTACTAGTAATACAATTATTTATATTATATTAATATTTTTATTTTTAATATTACATTAAAAACTTTTATTTATAAATTTAAATACAGTGAAATGTATTTAAATATGTATTATATAATAAAAGTACATTGAAAACTTTTATAATAAATGTTGATATAAATTAATATGAGGCCTGATAATACGTAAAGTACATTTTGAAATTCATACTATTTTTTGTTTCTGTAAGCTTTTCCATAGGTATTACTCAGAAGATTAAAATATTAATGATTTTATGAAAAGTACTTTTTATTATATCAACAGAGATATACTAAAAAAGACTCATACTGTAGTTTCCTAGTATACAGTGCAACCCACTTGTTTTGTTATAAATTTGAATTTAATTTTTGACAAAATATTTTACTTAAAACAATATACGGTTACCTTGTTGTATTGCAAGAAATATAATTGAGCATTTTCTCGTTTATTCAGGTAAAAGATACTGTATATGATCATTTATAACTATGAGCCTCACATTATAACGGCATGCCGGTGTATGTGCGGGATTTACTAAATGGTGGTTAATTTTTTGATTTTTTAATTAAATTATATATACCAGACTGGTATTACCAGAATATATTATAATTTTATATAAAACACTATTAAACTTAGTTATTATTTAAAATATAGATTTAATAAGTCAAAGTATATGTACTAAATAATAATCTGGAATCTAATTCAAATTTAGCATGCAATTAATCTATATTTTATTGAATAATACAAGTTAATAAAACAAGTAATGTTAATTATTTTAGGTACAAAAACAATAATTATGTTGTTGCATTAAGACAAAATACTACAAATGCAATTTTGATTTATTTTTACCCAATAATAAATCTGATATTTTTTTACAAATAATTTCTAACTGTTACAAACATTGCATTATTATTAACAATATCACTAATGCAATATAAATTGTTGCCAAATAATTATGTCAAATTATTTTATTTTCCAATTTAGTTACTTTAAACTTGTAATAAATTTTTAAAAAATTCGTATACATAGATAGTGTAATTAACATCTGGAGACACTTCTAGGTTAATCCTTAAATTTAAAAATTAACTCGAATATTTATTACTTTACTTATTATTAATATAGGTAATTAACAAAATCTTACACAAATCACGTTTACTGAATAACACATGAAACCTTTTTGGAACTTCCAGTATCCTGTATGTAATGACTAAGCTGCATAGCCTCAGCGATCACTCTATCGCGTTCAATTTGAGCAGTGTCATACACCCCTTGCAGCTCCTCCACTTTTAGCACCGTGTCGGTGCACGACAATATCTTGGACAAAAACTTTTCGCGCATCACCTCGTTTCGTTTTAGCTTCGACATGACTATCATCGAGGCTGTCTCCTGGTCGTACGGTTCCAGCTTGGTCAAATCGATAGCGCCGTATCGATAGAGTCCGAGCTGACAGTAATCGTAATACTTTTTGCTTTTCGGGTGACTTTTGATGGTATCCTCGAACTGATCCAGACGTGAGTCTTTATAGTCGTCGCAATGGGTTAAGAGCATCATTGATATTCGGGCGTATTTGTCCCCTAGACACTTTTTCACTTCCTCAAATACTTCGGTATCCTGAATACATTCAAAATTAAGGCTCACAAAGATTCTTAACAGTATCAGATATTCATTGATCAGTACACTAATAAATTGATCGTCTGGATGCATAAAACCGGTATGTATTTTTCAATGCACACTGTGTTTATAACATAATCCATGTTTTATAGTATCAAATATCACATTGCAAACTACTAATACAACAATTATGTTATGAATACAGCTTGCATTGAAAAATTAATTCCGGTTTTCTCACACAGACGCTCAATTATTATTTAATATATATTATTTAGTATATATAAACAATAGAATATTTAGCATTAAACATTGTATTAATTAAACATGTATTATATAAATCATGTTGAATTCAATATTGAATTCTTCACACTTGGTCAGCCTACCTGTAAATGAGTCTCACCCGCTCGGGAAACAAAACACACGACATTGAGCGTTGTGATATTTTCCTGGACGCATTTAGTAGCAAGCTTCAATAACTCGGAATCGGTACGACTGTCCCCATCCTCGCGGACCTCCTTAAGACCCGGAGTGTCAATGATGTTTAGGTGGCAAATCTCGTGGGTTTCCTTGTTAGTCAAAAGGAGGGTGTACAATTCGGGTTCTCTTGTATCCGAAAAGCCCGTTTTTGTTGTTCCTAATTGGGGATCGAGCAAGGTCTTTACGAGTGTGCTTTTGCCAGTTTGACTCCGACCAACAAGCAACATGTTACATGATTTAGCTGGACCAACGTTATATTTTCCGTAACCTGCCGTGCAACCTGGTTCAATGTAGTCGTTAAGTTTGCTGGGCTCCATAAGCTTTTAGTGAGCTAGATGACAGTAAAATAAAATAAAATATGTAAAATTCAATTATTAATAGGTGTTTACTTATATTTTATTAATACTATTTCATTTTATAATTATAATTATAAGTCATATATTTTACATATAGTAAAGAGTTGTTACTAAACATCTATGCAATTTGGGAGATTTGTCATTTGGACACCGTGTATTATTTTTAATAATTCCTTATCTTAATTTGTAAAGGAAAAGTTGGATTTTTATGTTGTATATAAGTTATCCAGAATATTTTTGTAAACAAGCTTTTATAACTTCTTTATGCAAAAATCGTTTAAGTAAAATAATTTTCCACCTTTCTTTAAAAAAGAAATCATAAAAGTTTTTCTACAAATATAATGTAGATGAATTGTATTTGACATAAAAAAATCTAACTTTTCCTCTACAAGTTAGAAAATGAATTATTAAAAAATAATACACTGTGTCCAAATGCCAAGCTCCCAATATATATAGATGTTTAGTAAAAACGCTGTATGACCACAACAACAAATAAAATGTAAATTTAATCAAAAATCACAATATTTTACCAAACACAATTAATTAATCAATAAAACTTTAACGTAAATAATGCTGTAAAGATATGCAATGTAAAATGGCAATATATTTATATAAACCCAAACATATAAGGCATGAAAACCACTATTTGCTAATAAATAAATTCAATAGATAATTAAAATCATAATTAAACAACTACTATGCTCATAAATTATGAGTCATATTTTATTTCAATGTTTAAATAGACTTCAATCGATGCATTTCATATATTTATCTAATCACATAATAAACCGTAAATATATTTTATTATTCATA